>JASDQU011403458.1:43414-64393 GCA_032191745.1 Picea mariana
AGGAAGAAAGGTAAGCCTAACAAGTAACGAAGCCTTCCCTCGTATACTATCCCCATATCAGACTTGATACCAGTTTGGACTTGATTCTTTTACCCTTATATCAAGCCTGATACCAATCAAGAGAGATTAACACAAATAGATTACTAAGTATTAGCTAAATTTAAGAAATTGTAAGAACACAAATTGAAGAAAGTTCATATTTGATTTCATTGTTCGTTCATCTCATGATTGAATGAAGACTTTCCCAGGTTGTCTTATGATGGGATTTCTTCCGAGGCAATGATGACCCATCTGCAAGCATTAGAAAAATAAATAAATTTCACCGAGTTATGGAGTTAATTACATAGTTACAATACAAAATAATTATTGGTTTGGTTGGTTACCCGTTTCCTAGAATTGCATGCCACTGAATAACAATCCATTGTTATTGTGTAAATAAATCTCCCTTGATATCAGGTCTTAAATAATTTGTCCATCGTAGCGACAACTCTTACCACAACCAAAAAGCCCTCCATATTACAAACATAAATAGATATATACATATATTATACCTATTAAAAAATACATGTTTATCTCTTTCTATTTGAAAAACAATCCGTCTATACTAAAATGGATTTTTCACAGTTCCGAACGTGTACAAAAATGAATGTTTGATGGTTTGGTAGGAATGGATGAGTAATACTCGATGTGTATAAAAATGGATGTTTCGCGGTTTTGTAGGAATGGATGAGTAAAGTATTACATAATATAAACATTTGATATTTTGAAGGTTGGGTCCCACTCTCAGCCAATCCATGAAAGTGAGAGATATCCTGAAAGATCTAACGAAGCCAGATGGATAATATTATAACACAAATGTTACCCATGCAAGTGCTTCATCCATAGTGTGGACCACTACAAGGAAAAGACTCTCTAGCGGAGGTTTTTGCAGACGTCCCTATAAAAATATCCCAAAAATATGTTTATAACAGATGATACTAGCGGAGGTGAGTGGGTGGAGGTTTTAGAGGATGTTTATATAAGTACATAACACACCGGTGCATTTTCTACAACAGGCGCATCGATGCCCTCAAAACTAGTGCACCGTAGCAGGGTTATTTCAAATAAAGAAAAACATTAGCCGGTGCACTACGAAAATAAGGATGCACCGGGAAATAATGATGCGCCATAATAGAGTTCTTTTAAAAAACTACGGTGTGCAACGTAACACTGTAAGCATCGATGCGCTATTAGTATAGTGCACTGTTATATGGTTAAATAAAAAACATTTATGCTCCAATGTAGGATTGTGTCAAAAAATATACTCTGGTGCACTCCATTGCATCATGCGCACCAGTGCTCCAATACGGAGCACCGTGTTAGGGTTAATTTCCAAATTTAAGTAGTGTGTATGTAAAACCAATCGCATCGGGACATCTATTAATATACCAAACAGTGTCATGTTTAAAAAATAATTGCACTATTGTAGTTTTTCAAAAAATGTACGGCGATACGCTATGTAATAGTATACGCATCGATGCGTATGAGTGCCCAAAAGCATGCGCACCATGCTAGGGATATATATATTTTAAAATATAACCAGTGTGCTCATTAAACATATATGGCCCGGTGCGCATGTGCATCAGGTGCACTGAAACAAGGTTTTATTAAAAAAATTTACCGATAATAAAAATGATTTTTACCACTTTCAGTGCAGTAGAGCTCAAAATCACCTGTGCAACCTTTTCCTATCTGAAACGCCCTTCCATCGGTTCTTTCCTTGGTTTTGTTCCTTTCGTATGTTGCTTGCTGGGTGAATTTCTAAATTTCCAAATGGTGGGAAAATTTAGTTTTTTTGAGTACGTCACAACCATGCCTCCCCAACGATAAAATATCCAGGTAATGTCCTTGTTTCTTCATAAATTAATTTTTCATCGGACTAAAATTTAAAATTGAGTGAAATTTTAACTGTAAAAAATAAAATTGTGTGGTGCGTTCAAGTCTCTTGGCTCGCACCGCATACGGTGTGACCTGTAAATTTACAGGGCACACCCCTACCTTGTTACCTTTCTCGACGGTGTGTTGGTAAACATAAATGCACCGACGTGTCCATTTAATGACACACTGAAGAAAATCATATAACTGGCAGGGCAGTGCGTCAAAGTACAGATAATGCATCGAGACGTTACAGTACATGACGCATCGCCCTTATCAGATATATGTTTTACGCAGTGCATTGGTAAATGTGTGCACTGATGCATTCATGTTTACCAAACGCACTGCCGAGAAATGCAACATTGTGTTGAAGTGTGCCCAATAAATGTTTTGGTGGCACCGTATGTAATGTGATAGTAATGACCAGAACACACCATAAAAAGTTCCATACTTGAAAATTTGGAAAATTTTATGTGACGATGCGTCTACATTAGTTACACGGACCGGTGCGTGTATTGAACGTACACGCACCGTTGTTTTTGCTAATTTTTAAATAATTGTTTATGTGCGTTAATATTTTAGTTTGTCTTTTGGTTTAAGCAATGCGTATGATAAATGTAACGCACTGGGGTGTATGTGTTGTAGTGTAGTGCCACAGTGCGATACCATTTTCCAACGCACCACATAACACAATAGAACATTTTTTTTTTGGTGCGTTAGTTTACACTGACGCACTGGTCACAATGATCACAATATCTATGTGTGCACCACTGATGGTGCGTTACTGTTTTTTGGGCGCACCGTTAATGCAACTAACTTATTTTTTTGAAGGAAGTTATTTCTCCGTATTTATAGATAAATTTACTATTCGGTAGAATTTTTTTTATGTTTTATGTATCAGTGAGGTTGATGTATTTCATATGTTAATCATGCAGAGACGTGAGCGGAAAGAGAAACAACAACAAGAGGAGCAAAGGATGGACCTGTACAATGTTGTACGTGAATGGGAGGCGAGGGAGAGGGATTTGTACCCTCTCCCTATTACTGTAATGACTCGTGTTCTCTTGAGGGATGTAGTCCTCCTTAAGTACTATGAGGAGGCTAAATCCTTTAAGGGTCACTCTAGGTTGTTGGTTCATCTAATCCGTCGATGGGATGTCAATCAATAGGCTTTCTATGTGGATCCAGATCAATGGTACCATCCCACTGAGGAGGATATTTACTTTATCACTAGGTTATTGAGGAGAGGGGAGGATTTTCCTCGGTTCCCAGATGTCCCAGTAGGTGTTTCCATTGAAAGTTATCTCATGCACTCTCAATGATATATTGGGGTTGAGGTACTATTCCTAGCTGATTTTCAGGTGTCTGGTGGACAGTTGAAAATGACCTCTTTCGGTGCAGAGGAGGTTAGGTGTCTCTCGCTCTTAGTGACTACCATAGCCCATTTTACCAGTGATGGGAAGCACATTAGTTGCCCTCTTTGGTATTATGTTTCTTTGCTGGTACATTGACCATGGTGTATCATATGGTTTGCCATTTTTTGCAAAAAATTTGTATAGCGCTCGACAAATGTCGTGCTATGATACATGGGAGGTTGAACTTCCCATTTGCCTCATGATTGTTTTGCTTATTTTTTGAGAAGTTTCTAGAGACAAGGCCGAATTTTTTCCATCATCCTCCTAGGCCGAGGACTCATGTGCGGATGCGCATGCGGGGAGAGATGATTCCCAAGAGGGTCCAGCTGGAGTTTCTGATTCAGATTGCGCCAGACCCATTAGCGTTACTAGGAAGTGTAGAGGATCACATGTTCATCATGGTGACGTGTCCATATGCGGGTTTGGATTGGCGAGGATGTCCGAACATCCTCTTCACATTATATGAGCCACTAAATGATAAAGGTAATATTAGTGTTTATTTTTTTAAATTAATATAGTTTCATTTTATTGTCTTACTTAATTAGAATAAAATTAATTCTAACATGTTCTTTAACTTGTTTAATGAATTAACTGTGTAATTATTGTTTTGTACTATATATATTGCATATATTGGCACTTCATTGGGGACATGCCTCCTCCCCCAACATATGACGATGATGAGATGATGCGCAAGGCCACAATGGGTCAGGGTCCTCGGGTGCAAATACCTAGCGGCATGTGACGTAGGCCCGATACCAGATTCAGGTTGGAGTTGGCTAATTGAATCTCTACACTTTTGACTGAGGTGGGAGTCTGCCCTTCCCCAATTCAAGACATCAGGGCAGATCCTACGCTCTTGGAGATTTAGAGGGAGATGCCATGTGATTTGATGCCTCTTATGCGTCATATTGTCGGAGTTGCCTGGCTACTAGAAACAAGGAGGGATCTCGATGATAGGCACATCTATTCTTCTAGTACGACCCATTCATCTAGTACCCCTTAAATTAATAAGGGTGGCATTATGTGGTTTTCTCCCACTTTGGGTTGCCACGTAAAACACTAATGTATTGTGTATGTGTATGATTTCTCATTTGTTCATTGTTTATTTACTCTGCAACTATTGGATGATAATGCTACATTGATATAACACTTTCATTTTATGGTGAAAAAGGATTTAATTTCTCTATCATTGATTCACCCCCCTCTCAGCAATCCAACAATTGGTATCAGAGCCAACTCCTTTAGAAATATGTTTAACCACTGAAAGGTAGATCATGGAGAGCAACAACATGTAAAAAAATGGAATACCACAGTTTGATGGACAAAAGTATCCATTTTGGAGTAGAAGGATGAAAACATATATACAGGCACAAGGATTTGAAATTTGGCAATCAGTTGTAGATGGATACAAAGAGCTAGCAGTTTCGTCGACAAATGAAACAGAATAAAAATTGGTCAAAATAATTCCAAATCCACAAATGCACTTTTGAATGGTATTTGTGAATCGATATACACCAAATTTATACATTGTAAATCCTCTAAAGAGATTTGGGACAAGCTTCAAAATATTTATGAAGGAGATTTGAAAGTCAAATAAGCAGAGCTTCAAACTTACAGAGGTCAGTTCAGACAACTAAAGATGAAGGAAGATGATAATATTGCAGCTTACTTCTTACGAGTCGTTGAAACAATAAATGCAATCATAGGATTGGGAGAAGAAATTAAAGAATATGTAATTGTTCAAAAGTTACTAAGATCTCTTCCTATGAGATTTGATCCTAATATATCAACACCAGAAGAATTAACATATCTAGACTCAATAAGAATGGGTGAACTACATGGAATATTCACAACACATGAAATGAGAACTGAACAAGAAAATCTAGATATAAAAGAAACAACTTTCAAAGCATCCAAAAGGTCAAAGAAAAAGGGAAATAAAAAGGAAAAAGAACATAGAAACAACAGTGACATCTCGTAAGATGATGAAGAAGTGGCCAACTTTTTCAGAAGATTGAACAAGGGAACCAACGAAATATATAAAGGTAAGCTTCCATTGATTTGTTTTAATTGTGATGGTATTGGTCATTTTGCTAACAAATGTACTCATAAGAAAAATAAGAGGAATGATGAAGATTACTCAATTAGAAAACAAACATATAAAGACAAAAGAACCATAAAGAAATCTTTCAAGAAAAACTTTTTCACCAAAGAAAACATCTCCTCATCAGATGAAGATAAAGTCAGTGACAATGAGATAGAAAGAGTTCTATTCATGGCAGTAGAAGACTCTGATAAAAAAGACGCCGAAGAAGAATATGAAGAGGTAGAAGTTGACTACCGAGAAGAATTGTTCACTACCATAGAAGTTATAAGAAGAGAAAAGAAGAAAAACAAGAAGCTACAAGCGAAACTAGACAAGAAAAAAGACACTCAGGAACTAGAACAAATGATCACAAATTTGAAAGTTGAAATAGAAGAATATAAAATAATTGAAGAAGCGCTCAAAGAAAAACTAGAAGAAAGAGACATGATCCTTGAAAATTTGGAAGCATAGATTGTCACATTAAGAAAGGATCTTCAAAATAAAAATATGTAGAACAACTCAAACGTTTTGGATGACATTATCAGCAGTCAAAAGCCTCATCATGACAAGACCAGACTTGGATACAATCAGACAGAAAAGGGATCAAGCTCCAAAACAATAGAACAAGAAACATATCCAAAAATCTATGAATAAATAATAAAAGGGGATAGGAATACCTACAAAGAAGATTACAGGGACACTCCTCCACCGAGAAGATTCATATTTCATAATCAACGACCGAAAGATAGGCCTAAGGAAGAAGAAGTGTTCAGAAGAGAAACTCCTTTCAGAAGATCTTTAACTCCTAGGTATCAAACTATCTTTTTTGGTTTATGTTATGCATGCAATAATTTTGGACATAAATCTATGAATTGCATAGCTAATAGCAGGAACATAAATAACTTTGAAAGTCATACAAAAAAGGGTTATCCAAGAAGGCCTAGTGAAACACAGAGAAGAAGTTACAATAGGTTTGAATCATTGAGCACCGGAGTGGAATGATACAAGTGTAACAAATTTGGACACATGACCAAAGATTGCATAGTGAAAATTCCTCTTAGAGAACCACAACAAAAAAATAGCAGTCACCGACAAGAATCTCATAAGAGAACATGGATAAGAAAGCAGAATCTATATAGCAATGAAGAATGCACACTCGCTCTACAAGATAAGCAGAAGAAACGTGGTTGGTATGTTGATAGTGGTTGTTCAAAACACATGACAAGTGATAAAGACATGTTTATTACATTAAGAAAGGAAGGAAATGGATCAGTCTCCTTTGGAAATGATGATTCAACTAAAATCATTGGAAAAGACACAGTCAGAATTGGAAACAAGAATACCAAGGTGTTAGCGATATTTCTTGTCTCGGAATTAGGCGTACCCAGGTCTGCAGTTTGCATGGGAAGCGCCTGAGCATATCGCGAGATAATCCCATCTTGTAGCAGCAAGTCAAGCAAGCGAGCGGGCAAAGTTTTGTCTTCAGCAGTCGAGAACCATCCTCAAAGCAAATTGACGGCCAGAACCTTATAGAGGAGATCGACGAAATCCCGTCAGCCATTAGATCTCTGGAAGTTGCGCCGAGGTTAACCTCGAGTGTGCAGAGGAGGAAAATCAGAGTTTTTAAAGACAAGAAACTCTTGCATGTAGGAATCGCGATCCGCGATTTCCCGACTGGATCAGAACCGTCCGTCAGCAGGGACACATGTCGAGAGATCCCGCAGAGTTGGGGATCGGGGAACTGAAAGTCCTGTGCACATGACAACGGGAATCGCGATATCCTGATACGCGATTTCCCAACGGAGTTAAGGACCATAGAGAGCTACAAGTGTCGGAAGATCAATCCTTGTAGGGAAACAATGCCAAGTGGAATCGACATATCGCGAGCTCGGAGGTTCATGAGTTGGAGCCGCAAAGATTTGCGTCCAGATTTGCGAGATCGTGAAAAGCTATATCGCAGCAACCGCCGGTTAGCATGTGGGACCGCAAGTGGAAGACAGGTGGTAGGTTTTCGCGATGGGAAACGGACCGTTGACATGCCAATGGCCATGAGCCATCGGGTTTCGGGGGGTTGTGAGTCCTGGGGGCTTGTGTATCGAGACATCAAAAACGCCGAAACCCCGACAGAGGTTCGACTCAGGTCATATAATATGTGGTCGCATGGACCATAATATAGCCAGGAGGGATAACCCATACACGCGCTCATCGGAGAATCGGTGATCGGGAGTTCAAAGGGTGAAGAAATCTTGTCACTGGGGAATGCGAAACCCCGAAACCCGATACAGAGTTGGGAAAAGGTCTCGGTGAAGTTCAGGACATCATGAGGAAAGGAGAAGAGACCTGTGAACTAGGCCGGGATTTCACTTGGGGATCCAAAGAGCCGCTTTGGCTCAATAGAAAAGGAGAAAGAGGGTGGGTGAAGCCTCGCATCTCCCATTTATTACAGAGTATGGAGGACCTGGCTGAAATTGACCCAGGAAAGTCCCTTGTACCGGTTCTCTCCAAGAAAGCCACACCGAGCCTCCAACTCACCAGGGGAGCCTGCACACGCCAGTTCAATATTCAAAGGGCTCAGCTACCCCCTGGCGCGAGCCATGCTGAATTAAAGAGGCGCACGATAGGGGAGCAGAGGGAAGATTTGATTGAGGCAGACCGACAGCCCATCCTGACAGAGAAGCTCCTCAACGTTAAGCATTGAATTCATGATATGATCGCGCCTTGAGGGCCAGAGTTAGATCCAAGTATATGTAGGCATTTTTCCATTTTTGTAAGGATCGATGGTTGAGCAGAGCTCCCGGTTGTAAAGTTTTAATGAAGCACTGATACTCTGGTTATGTATAGACTTTTGAGACTTCTTGCCTTATGAACGCCAGTTTCTTTTACGTCTTTGTTACACTGTGTTAGAACAGCTCAAAATTGGAGGATCCAGTCGAGTTGTAGCTGTTATAGGATGATGTATGTTGGATCACTGTAATAATTACGTTGTCTCTGATCAGTTCCTATGATTTTTCTTAACACTGAGTGACTTGGAATTAGAGGATCCAGTCAAGTCCCCTTTCAGTTCCTTGAGACCCTGAACCAAGAGGATCTTGCATCCAGAGTCTTTCTTTTGCAAACTGTTGTAAGCCTGTTGCCCAAAGTTGTTTGTTCACCCTTCCCCAGTCTTCCACCTGCTCAACTTTTAATCAACCCACTGGCTGAAGTTGGGATTCCAGACCTCCTTCATTCTTTACGTACCAGAGACAGTCCCTGAGTTAGAGTGATATCTCCTCGAGTCTTTATCTCCATTCGGTCACCCCTTTATAAACAAATAGTGACATTAAATTGATGGGTGTCGGGCTCTACTCCTGCAAGCAATCCAGGAGTGACTTCTGACGCTAACATTTTCTGGCGTCGTTGCCGGGGAAGAAGTTGAATATTTTCCCCGGGATTGAACGACAACGACTACTTGATTCTGAAGGTGCATCGAAAATCAGAATTATCAATATTGCTACTGTGCACCTGGCGACTCCATTGTGACGACTTCGCTGGGGAGAACCCACCCTATCAATTGTGGCTTTTAGAGGTAGACACACGCGGTCTCATCCACATTTGCCCCTAGCTACACCTGAAACCGATCCGGAGGTGGTCCTCAGAAAAGGAAAGGCCCCTGAAGAAGAATATTCCATCGTTGAAACAGGTAATCTGCCATCTCCTTCTGTAAGAACTCCATTTTCTTCCCCTCAGTTTCTTGATAGACCTCCTTCACAAGTTTCCCGTTTCCTGAATTTTGGGAGTGTTTCTGTTGAGTTTTCCACTCCTGGTCTGGGACCAGAGGGACAAGACTTTGTCACTCCCCTCTCCCCTGAAGTTGTACCCTGGCGTAGACCCATGACCACAGAAGATTTCCCCACTCCTGCACAAGGAGGAGCACCTGCTGACTTGAGTTCGGTGGCCCTCTCCTTGAATCACCTCTTGTTTCCCACCCCACTCCGAGACTTATTCCCTGTACCCCCTTCGCGAACTCTTTCTCCTCCGAGATCTTCACCACCTAATATCCCTATGGCTAGAGCAAATCCCCCCATGACCGAAATAGAGGTCACCATAGCCGCTAGATATGCTCCCCTCGTGCTACCACAACCTCTCAATAACCTCCCAGCAGAAGGTTACCTTAAGCAGCTGCCCAAGTTTACAGGCGAGGGGGATATAACTGCTGAAGAGCACATAGCAGCCTTTTATACTTTCGCAAATGATAATGTTATCATGCACACAGACGTATGGATGAGAATTTTTGTCCATAGTCTCCAAGGAGAGGCTAGAAACTGGTTTAGGGCCCTGCCTCCTGGGTCTATTGATGGGATCAGAGCTCTAGATAATGCCTTTTTGAGGCAGTGGGGCGATAAAAAGGACTTCATGTATTACATGATAGAGTTTGGGTCGTTGAAGAGAAAAGAAGGAGAGTCTGTTTTTGACTTCTCCAAGAGATTTAATAAAATGTACAACAAAATCCCTGCTGAGATAAAACCCTCCGAAGCCTCTGCAAATATCACTTACTCCAGCGCCTTTGATCCTGATTTCTGCCTACTGCTAAGGGAGAGAAGAGCTGCCACACTGGCACACATGCAAGACGCAGCCGTGGAGGTAGAGTCCAACATATTGGCTGTCAACAGACTCAGAAACGCCAATGATAGAAATACGCCCAAGAACATGCCTGAAACTTCCTCATCCAGTCCCTCTCTCCTGCCCCATTAGACAGATGAGAACGCTAAAATCGCTTGCTGCCAAGATAGAAAGGTTGGAATTAGAGGGGAAGCCCATGTACAGAAATCCCCAGAACTCTGATAATAGAGGTTTCAGATGACCTGCTAACAATGTGCCCCAAGTTTTCCCGAGGGAACAAAGGGGAAAAGACAAAGAAGATCAAAGGGTCCAAACCCCCTTCCAAAACAACCTAGTTGATCATGAGGAAAGAGATGAGATAGATGAGTTTGGCCCGGAAATTCACTGTATTGAAGAAACCCCTCCTTTTCCCCACTTGACTCAGTCTGTGTACGAAAAATCTTTGATGAACATTCAAATCCATGAGTTAGGGAAGGGAGAAAGGGCTAGTCACACTCCTAACAGATATAATCTTAGGTCTAGAAGAAAAGAAGGGGGCTTCGAAAACTCATACCCACCTCTCTTAGCAGATAGGCCTACTAAAACGGCAACAACCACAGCTAAAGAAAAGAAGACTCAGAGTGCTTCACCAACAGCCAAAGAGCCTGTTACTGAGGTAAGAGAAGCTCCTAAACCTACCCCCTCCTTCAATTTTGAGCATGAGATTCAGAAGATTAGGATTCCTGTACCTCTCTCTGAGCTGGTTAAAAATGAAGACTTCAAAAGGTCCCTCTCCAAGTTGCTACAATCTGAATCCCCCCAGCCTCCCTCTGACTCAATAAACCTTCAAGATGAGAAGCCTGCAGTCGTCTTAGGGCCCATGGTAGAAGATAGAGATGACTCATCCCCTCCCTTCTACACATCCCTGAATATACATGATAAAGTATTGCATAATTGCCTCATGGACTCAGGGGCTTCCCATAATCTTATGCCCAAAATAGTAATGGAGGATTTGGGATTAGAAGTGACCAGGGCCTACCATGATTTATACTCTTTTGATTCAAGGAGGGTGCAATGTATGGAAGTCATCAAGGACCTTGTGGTTTCTCTGTTTCAATTGCCCATGAAGAGCATGGTCATGAACATTGTCGTAGCTGATGTTCCTCCCAAGTTCGTCATGCTGTTGTCAAGGTATTGGATTAAAAGACTTGGAGGAACATTACAGATGGACCTCACGTATGCTACCATCCTGGTGTTCAGAGGGGAGTATAGAAGACTATACAGGGAAGCCCAACTGGCCTACATAATCAGTGATGAAGCCAACCCTACCAATCATCCCATCTTTGCCTTGGATACTGATTTAGGATCCAGTTTACTCCAGCTCACCCATGCCCCCGAGCCTCCTCTAAAAATCAGAAATCCACCCACTGTTTCCCCTGAAGTTCCCCCCTCCATAACCCCAATCTGAAAAATGTTTTTTGATGGAGCCTGTTCTCGAGAAGGCACCGGAGCTAGAGTGTTTTTTGTGTCACCTGCTCAGGAGACCACATCTCTGTCATACAAATTAGAATTCGAAGCTACCAACAATGTGGCAGAGTACGAAGCTCTTATACTAGGATTAA
This sequence comes from Picea mariana, assembly GCA_032191745.1. Lineage (NCBI taxonomy): Eukaryota > Viridiplantae > Streptophyta > Pinopsida > Pinales > Pinaceae > Picea > Picea mariana. The sequence continues at coordinate 55,030 of JASDQU011403458.1, forward strand.
GAGCCGCAAGGGAAATGGGAATCCAGGAGATATCAGTGTTCGGAGATGCCGAGTTGGTAGTCTAGCAGGTCAAAAGCGCCTATCAGGCCAAGCATCCTTGACTTAGGAGTTATCGAAATGAGGTATGGGACCTAATTGACAGTTTCTTCTCAACGTTCAATATTTCTTTCAGCCCAAGAGAAGAAAACATAGTGGTAGATTCCTTGGCTTCATCTGCAAGCATTTTCAAGGTACCTTTGCTGCTCAAACTAAGGTATGATGTAGAAGTAAAATACAGGCCCTCCATACCTGACAATGTCAAGCATTGGAAGGTGTTTGAGGATGATCTCGAGATCAAGAGATTCTTGGAGACTATCGAAGAATTTTCAGAGATGCATATCGACCAAGATTTCGTCTCTGAGGAAGAGTTTGATGGGGGTGAGTGGCTGAGTAAAATAGCAAATCACGACATTATTCAATTACCTGACAATCACATCCCGAGGGGACTAGTCCCATTGGAGAGATTATTCGATGAGAATGATGTGGCAATAAAGGGAAGAGTTTTGGGTGATGATGCTGACACAGTCGAGTGCAACATTGGCACACCAGAAGAGCCTAAGTTTGTCAAGATGTCAACGAATTTGACCAAGGAGCAGAGGATTGAGTATACCGAGTTGCTGAGGGAGTTTGCTGATGTGTTTGCATGGACCTACAAAGACCTTAAGACGTATGACACATCTGTCATTGAGCACAAGATCTCACTGAAAGACGAGGCCAAACCATTCAGGCAGAAGCTGAGGCAGATAAATCCCATGTTGCTACCTGTCATGGAGAAAGAAGTGAAGAAATTTTTAGATGCCCGAATCATTGTCCCATTGAGGTATTCTGAGTGGGTGGCCAATTTGGTTCCAGTAAGAAAGAAAAGTGGAGAAATCAGACTCTGTGTAGATTTCAGGAACTTGAATAGAAGCTCAAAGAAAGACAATTATTCCCTGCCCAACATGGAACACATATTGTAGAAGGTCACCAGTGCATCTAGGATATCCATGATTGATGGTTTCTCTGGTTACAATCAAATATCAGTCATGCCTGGGGACAGATAAAAGACAGCTTTCACCACTCCTTGGGTACATTCATGTATGCCAAAATGCCTTTCGGATTGATGAATGCTGGAGCGACGTTTCAACGAGCTATGGATATAGCGTTCATAGGGGAGAAGGATCAGTTTGTGGTAATCTATCTGGATGATATCACAGTCTTCTCCAGGATCGACAAGGAGCACTGCTGCCACTTGAGAAAGGTCTTCATGAAGTGTCGGAGGTATGGCTTATCCTTAAACCCCAAAAAATCCTTGTTTTCTATGAAGGAGGGGAAGCTGCTAGGCCATATAGTATCAGTAGAGGGAGTAAGGATTGATCCAAGTAGGGTGGAAACAATTCAAACCCTGTCACTTCCCAGATCTAAAAAAGAGGTTCAGGCATTTTTGGGGAAGATAAATTTTCTGAGGAGATTTGTCTCAAATTTTTCCGAGTTGGTGAAACATATCACAACCATGCTCAGGAAGGGAAATGAAGTAAAATGGACCACTGAACCTAGGGAATCTTTTATCCAAATAAAGAAGGCGTTGACTGAGGCACCTGTGCTAATCAGCCCCGATTATTCCAAAGATTTCCTGATATTTTCTTTTTCTTCCTGTGATATAGTAGTGACAGTTTTGTCACAGAAAAATGATCAAGGGCAAGAGAAACCTATTGCCTTCTACAGCAGGGCATTGAGAGACACTGAACTCCGGTACGAGATCATGGAAAAACAGGCCTATGCATTGGTGAAAGCTCTCAAAGCTTTCAGAGTCTATGTCTTGCATTCAAAGATCATTGCATATGTTCCTTYGGCCTCTATGAAGGACATTCTTATACAGCCCGACATGGATGGGAAAAGAGGTAAGTGGATTGCCAAGATTCTAGAATTTGATCTAGAAATTAAGCCCACCAAGCTGATAAAGGGACAGGGTTTAGACAAATTACTAGATGAATCTAACTGCAAAGCCTTGGGGATTAACTTCGTCAATGAGCAAGCTGAGTCATCCAGCAAGCATTTTCAGGGTGCCTTACCACTAGCAGCTTGCGACTGGTACAAGGATATCTTGTATTTTCTGCAAGAATTAAAACCTCATGATGGATTGGGAAAAAGCAAGGCGAGAGCTCTAAAGCTCAAGGCGGTCAAATATTGCCTCATTGACCAAACCCTGTATTGGAAAGACCCCCTAGGGTTATTATTAAGATTCCTGGATCCGCAAGAGGCCCAGAAAGTCATGTTTGATTTCCATAGCGGTCTCTGCGGAGGTCATCATTTCTGGAAGACCACAGCTCACAAGGTCCTCCAGGCTGGGTACTATTGGCCCAATTTATTCCCCGACGTCTACATGGAAATTAGAGCTTGCATCAAATGCCAGAGGTTCTCAGGAAAACAACAGCTCAACTCTCTGCCATTAAAGCCTGTAGTAGTTTCAGCACCTTTTCAGCAGTGGGGATTGGACTTCATTGGAGAAATTCATCCTCCCTCAAGTGGCCAGCATAGATGGATCCTCACTGCGACAGATTAGTTCACCAAGTGGATAGAGGTTGTTATTACCCGAAGCACTTCTCACAAAGTAATTATCAGCCTCCTGGAGGATGTCATGGCTAGATTTGGTTTCCCTAGCATAATTTTCATTGATAATGCCACCCCCTTCAGGTCTGAGCCTCTGGTCCAGTTCTGTGAACAGTTCGAGATTTCATTGATTCACTCTACCCCCTATTATCCTCAGGGAAATGGACTGGCAGAATCTTCCAATAAAGGTTTGATCAAGCTCATTAAAAGATTCTTGGAAAACAATAAAAGGGCCTGGGATGCAAAACTCAAATTTGCTCTATGGGTTGACCGAGTGACAACAAAGAAGTCCCTAGGCACTTCACCCTTCCAACTTGTTTACGGAACAAAGGTCGTTTTTCCTACTCAGCTCTCCTTACCTGTGGAAAAATTCCTCCAGGACCTTGAAGAGGAGCCTGACCATATGGTCAGAAGGATTCATCAGATGGTGGAAGTGCAGCAAACCAGGGAACAGGTCATGAACAGGGCCCACGATCATCAACAAAATATCAAGCAGGCTTTTGAAAGGAGGGTCAAGAAAAAGGAGTTCGAGATCGGGGACTTGGTATTTAAATGGGACGCACCCAGATAGGATAAAGGCAAGCATAGCAAGTTCGACGCCCTCTGGATCGACCCTTTTAAAATCTCTGAGGTTTTCTCCAAAAACACCTATGGGTTGCAGGATCTGGAGGGTGAAGAGGTTTTCAACAGCCCAGTGAATGGGCATTTTCTGAAAAAATGTTTTATTTGAGCCTTAGACGACTCTTCTGTTTGTAAATATTGTCTTTTACTTCTTTGATTTTTTTTCTTTTTGTATGTTTTCGGCTTAATAAATGACTCCATAGCCCAACAACAAGGCACTGAATCTGCGGAATGAGTTCTTAGAGCATTGCAGGGACGACTCTATCCCCCATGGAGGCTAATGTTAGCGATATTTCTTGTCTCGGAATTAGGCATACCCAGGTCAGCAGTTTGCACGGGAAGCGCCTGAGCATATCGCGAGATAATCCCATCTTGTAGGAGCAATTCAAGCAAGCGAGCGGGCAAAGTTTTGTCTTCAACAATCGAGAACCATCCTCAAAGAAAATTGACGGCCAGAATCTTACAGAGGATATCGACGAAATCCCGTCAACCGTTAGATCTCTGGAAGTTACGCCGAGGTTAACCCCGAGTGTGCAGAGGAGGAAAATCAGAGTTTTTAAAGGCAAGAAACTCTTGCATGTAGGAATCGTGATCCGTGATTTCCCGACTGGATCAGAACCGTCCGTCAGCAGGGACACATGTCGAGAGATCCCGTAGAGTCGGGGATTGGGGAACTGAAAGTCCCGTGCACATGACAACGGGAATCGCGATATCCCGATACGCGATTTCCCGACGGAGTTAAGGACCATAGCGGGGGACAGGTGTTGGAAGATCAATCCTTGTAGGGAAACAACGCCAAGTGGCATCGACATATCGCGATCTCGGAGGTTCGTGAGTTGGAGCCGCAAATATTTGCGTCCAGAGTTACGAGATCGCNCGTAGAGTCGGGGATTGGGGAACTGAAAGTCCCGTGCACATGACAACGGGAATCGCGATATCCCGATACGCGATTTCCCGACGGAGTTAAGGACCATAGCGGGGGACAGGTGTTGGAAGATCAATCCTTGTAGGGAAACAATGCCAAGTGGCATCGACATATCGCGATCTCGGAGGTTCGTGAGTTGGAGCCGCAAAGATTTGCGTCCAGAGTTACGAGATCACGAAAAGCGATATCTCGGCAACTGCCGGTTAGCATGTGGGACCGCAAGTGGAAGACATGTGGCAGGTTTTCGCGATGGGAAACAGACCATTGACATGCCAATGGCCATGAGCCATCGAGTTTCGGGGGATCGCGAGTCCCAGGGGCTTGTGTATCCAGACATCAAAAACGCCGAAACCACGACAGAGGTTCGACTCAGGTCATATAATATGTGGTTGCATGGACCATAATATAGCCAGGAGGGCTAACCCATACACGCGCTCATCGGAGAATCAATGATCGGGAATTCAAAGGGTCAAGAACTCTTGTCACTGGGGAACGCGAAACCCTGAAACCTGATACAGAGTTGGGAAAAGGTCTCGGTGAAGTTCAGGAGATCATGAGGAAAGGAGAAGAGACCTGTGAACTAGGTTGGGATTTCACTTGGGGATCCAAAGAGCCGCTTCGGCTCAGCAGAAAAGGAGAAAGAGGGTGGGTGAAGCCTCGCGTCACCCATTTATTACAGAGTATGGAGGACCTGGCTGAAATTGACCCAGGAAAGTCCCTTGTACCGGTTCTCTCCAGGAAAGCCACACCAAGCCTCCAACTCACCAGGGGAGCCTGCACACGCCAGTTCAATATTCAAAGGGCTCAGCTACCCCCTGGCACGAGCCATGCTGAATTAAAGAGGCGCACGACAGGGGAGCAGAGGGAAGATTTGATTGAGGCAGACTGACAGCCCATCCTGACAGAGAAGCTCCTCAATGTTAAGCATTGAATTCATGATATGATCGCGCCTTGAGGGACAGAGTTAGTTCCAAGTATATGTAGGCATTTTTGCCATTTTTGTAAGGATCGATGGTTGAGCAGAGCTCCTGGTTGTAAAGTTTTAATGAAGCACTGATACTCTGGTTATGTATAGACTTTTGAGACTTCTTGCCTTATGAACGCCAGTTTCTTTTACATCTTTGTTACACTGTGTTAGGACAGCTCGGAATTGGAGGATCCAGTCGAGTTGTAGGTGTTATAGGATGATGTATGTTGGATCACTATAATAGTTACGTTGTCTCTGATCAGTTCCTGTGATTTTTCTTAACACTGAGTGACTTGGAATTGGAGGATCCGGTCAAGTCCCCTTTCAATTCCTTGAGACCCTGAACCAAGAGGATCATGCATCCAGAGTCTTTCTTCTGCAAACTACTGTAAGCCTGTTGCCCAAAGCTGTTTGTTCACCCTTCTTACCCAGTCTTCCACCTGCTCTCCTTTTAATCAACCCGCTGGCTGAAGTTGGGATTCCAGACCTCTTTCGTTCTTTACGTACCAGAGACAGTCCCTGAGTTAGAGTGATATCTCCTCGAGTCTTTATCTCCATTCGGTCACCCCTTTATAAACAAATTGTGACATTAAACTGATGGGTGTCGTGCTCTGCTCCTGCAAGCAATCCAGGAGTGACTTCCGATGCTAACACAAGGAAGAAAATGTTCTACTAGTAGAAGATATGAAACATAATCTTCTAAGTGTGAGTCAAATGTGTGACCAAGGTCATAAAGTTACTTTCGATTAAAAAAAGTACGAGATAAAAAAAGAAGGTTCAGGAAAATTGATTGCAACAGTTGCAAGAAATTCAAGCAGCATATATGTATTAAGTGAATTTGGAAATAAAAAGTGTTGTCTAGGAAAGGAAGATGAAATTTGGCTATGGCATAGAAGAATGGATCACATACACTTTGATAACCTTGTCAAAGTCAGGAAAAAGGAATCAGTTAGAGAAATTCCCCAGATCATGAAACTAACCAACAGTTTATGCAAGCATTGTCAATAAGGAAAGCAAACAAAGACCAGGTTTAAATCAAAGGAATATTTAACGACAAGACCACTGGAAATTGTGCATACTGATCTAGTTGGACCAAGTACAACAAAGGGTTTAAAATGTGAGAAATACTTTATGTTATTAGTTGATGATTATACGAGAATGACTGCAGTTTTCTTTCTTGGGAATAATTCAGAAGCTTTTGAAAACTTCAAGGTCTGCAAGGAAATGGTTGAAAATGAAATGGATTCAAAAATCAAATGTTTGAGATTTAATAATGCAGGAGAGTTCACTTCAAAGGAATTTATGGACTACTGCAGCAGGCATGAAATAAAAAGGCAATTTTTTGTTGCTTGGATGCCTCAACATAATGGAGTTGTTGAAAGAAAGAACATGACAGTATAGGAAATGGATCGAACAATGCTAATGGATTCCAAATTGATAGATATATTTTGGACACATGCAGTGCATACAGAGGTTCACATTCAAAACAGAGCAATTCTCAGAAACAACATTGATAAAAAACCCTACGAGCTATGGAAAGGAAGACCAACAAATGTGAAGCACTTCAGAGTATTTGGAAGCAAATGCTACATCAAAAGAGAAGATGGTAGAATAGGAAAGTTTGACTCTTGTGTGGACAAAAGAGTACTTGTTGGTTACTCAAGTACAAGGAAATCATACTAGTGCTACAATCTGAGGTTGAACAAAGTTGTGGAAAGAATCAATGTAACAATTGATGAAACAGGTGGATGAGAATTAAAGGAAGAAGAAAATGAATCAATGGAACAACTTTACGAAGAAGAATTAGAATATGAAGAAGAAGGAGAAGGGGAAGATGAAGAGGATCGGGTAGAAGTAGAAAATAAAGCTTAGCAAGTTTTTGGACACACCTACCACACTTAGAGGGGGGGGTGAATGAGTGTGGGGCTCTTTTTTCCAAAACTTCACTCTTACACAAAATTTGTTAGTTAGCATTCAACATTTACTCATTAATCATTGTTGTCATTTATAACCAGTTAAATGTGAACATATATCAACAACATATATAGCATCTTAGATCATTAATAAGTCATCACCATAAGGAACACAAAGAACACAAGATGTATGCACAATTTTTTTTTTATTACAGACTACAATCCTTGGGGTTTTTCAACAACAACTAAATAGATTACAACTCTACAAGAGCACCAAATCTATATGCAAGACTCAACTTACATTCTCAGCACCAATTGAGATGAGGCAACAATCCTCCACAGATATTAATCTATAACAGGTACACGACCTATCAGTAGTGCAGAATGCATGTGTACGCGCTCTGGCTCACTACAGCCCGCGTATGTACACGGCCAGTGTATACAATAGCCTGCGTATACCTTCTGAGCTATTAGGGTTTATCCTTTTCATTACATACTCAGATCCTCTGCAACCTGGAAGCATAATTTCTTCTATCTTCCACTGTCCAAACTGACCACCAGCCAGTCACAACATATCCAAGCTTTCCAATAGCTTACTCATGCTCCACAACCAATCAATATGAATGCTAACTTTATCATGTATAAGAAGCCAATATACCATAACTATCATATCAACACTGAATCACAAGAGTACTGATCACTCCATCAACTAGAATAAATCACATCATAGCAACCATACCAACAATGCCCTAAGCATTCACAACACAACATGAAATAGTAACCATCAAGACAATAATGTAACCATATCAGAGTCTCAGTGATAGATCTGATCCCATAGCGTGCATTTATGGAACCTGCTTCAGTCTGCAACAGTTAGTCATTAGCTAAAACATATATCTCCATGATTGTATCAACTGTATGTGTCCTTTCCTCATACAGACCACGTCTGTATGCATCCTAGCCCATCACAGCCCACGTATATACACGCTCTGGACCATTACAGCTCGTGTATACCTCATAAACTAGGGTTTTTGAAGCTCTAAGAATTTCACCGTCAAGATATCAGATATTGCCGAAACTTTGATGCATCCATGAGATCCTCCTCATACTCTCTTTCTCAGAATAGATCTTCAATCATGCTCAAGATATCCACACCAAAGATTCTCTCACAAGAAGCTCTCCATCAATACTCCAAAAGATATTCTTCCTCAAGTGTACATTTCACAAGAGATCCTAGCCTCTTATTTATACTTTCATCTTCTAGTTCTCTTAACCCATTTCTAGGTCACTTAACCTATTTTCATCATTTTAGGGTTAACCACTTTCCATAATTAGAAAGTTCTCCATTACTTTATCATTTAAATATTCCTTCTTGATTTTTTCACCTTAATCATTTAAATAATATTCATGACTTAGTCACTTTTATTTATCATTTTAAATAATGATTTCTTCTTTTAAGGCACTTTGACTTCTTTGATCTTGGGGTATTCAAGCCTTCATATGAGGGTCCTTCAACTTCGTAATTCCATAACTCTCAAACCATGAAGAGTTATGTGACATTCCACATACCACTGGAAATGGAATGACAAGAACTATCCATCTAGGATAGTTTCACCAACAAATTCACTGATCTTCATGTCATTATTCCACATACAAGCATGGGTCCTCTAACCATACTTCTAGGATAACTCAACCACAAAGCGTCTTCCCATGAAGGATTTCACCATAAGGGGACCACTTTGGAGTTCATCCATTTATACACTTTATCAACCATGATAAGACTATAATGATTCACCCATCCAACATTGCATCATATAAGCCACATCGATCCATATTAATCTATGCATTATGTATCAATGATAACTCATTGATCCATCAATATAATAAGATCAAACCTTTTACCTTTGACATCATTCAATCATCATTTGGCATCAATCAAACAATCAATCATTTGACATCAATCAATCACACCTTTGGCATCAATGACAGCATGATCCAACAATCTCCCCCTATGGCATTGATAGAAATACCAACATTGATGTCAACACCAATTACCAATTATTGATGTCAACATGTAGATAAGGCATGCTCTACATCAGTAGTCAATTTCTCCCATCAATAATCATCAATCACATCAATGAATCATTTCTACCCATTTCACATCAATGGCAAAGGGCCATTCTCCCCTTGGGGTTGATCCCCCTGTCTGAATGCCTTTGATTTTCCTCTGAATAATCTTTACCCTTTTGAACAAGGGATATCACTCTGATGTAATGCTAAAGATACATTGCTCATACTCCCCTTGTGACC
>JASDQU011403459.1:3458-18830 GCA_032191745.1 Picea mariana
ACGTGGTATTTTAACTTACCTGTAGATTCCATAACTAGTTAGACGAAGTTTCAAAAGGATTTTCTAGATAAATTTGGAGAAGAAACTACTACAAGAGCTTTGATGGCTGAATTGTTTTCTGCCACCATGAGTTCAAAGGAAAGGGTCAAAGACTTTAAACAAAGATTTACCACTATCTTAAACAAGTTCCATTCCGAAGCTAAAACTACTCAAGAGTTGCAAATCGAAGTATGCACTAATGCTCTCCTAGCTTCTATTCCCATGTTTGTGAAGAGGGCTACCAAACTAGTCCTAGTTGAGAATTTTGAAGAAGCCAAACCAATTGAATTCCAAATGAAATGATGCAAAGAAAGTCAGGTCTCCTTAGTCAAGAACTAATATCAACCCCCTCCCCGGAGAGGGCTATTGCTCTCTAGACCCCTAGGGAAACAAGCAGAACAAGCTCCTGAAAAGGGAAGTGGGGACATAGAACACCTGAAATGCATGGTTAAGAAGTTATCTACAAAAATCATAGAAATGAAAAGAAGTGTAGGGGAGGGAAACCAAGGCCAAAGGCCCTATAAACCTTTCTTTAAAAGGAACCAACCGTTCAAAGAAATTGAACCTCCCCTAGCTAACTTAAATATCGATTTGGGAAATGTAGCATCTGATTCTTTCTGTACTTATAACCAGGAAAAAGACTTCGAAAGAGATTGCCCTCAATGGGTGCATGCAATGAATTTGATGGCTAATCAGTTTATAGATGAGGTATCCCTAACCGAACAACCAAGCAGTTCAGTTATGAATGTTGTTGATCAAGGAGAGATTGATCCACCGGAAGATACAACCATGCTGATATGGGATCCTAACCTAATCATGCCTTCTGACCACTTATTTGAGTCTCAAGAACCACCCGCAAAGGTCTCGATGGTGCAAACGCGAAGTAAAGGTCAATCCATTTCAAACGACCTTACTACTACCCAAACGTTGGGGGAAAGATCAACTCCGGATCACCCAAAAAAACCTTTTTCTCCCCATAAGAACCTAATAAGTATCCATACCTGAGAATTGCCCAAACTGGATTACAACGTAGTTGAATATTTGAAGAAGTTGAAGGATAATATATCAGTGATGGACATATGTAGAATTCCTCAGCAAAAATAATTCCTTCTACAAACTTTGAAATCAATAGAATACCCTACGACAAGCAATGATCAGGAGAGAAATCGGACTCCCAAAGATCTAGTAAATAAACCAACTGTAAATGCCTACTCGAAAGATAATAAGAGAAAACCTTTTGTCCCACCATTCCTTTTAACATTTGAAGTTTTCAACATGAACCTCCACAACTATTTGGTCGATTCAGGAGCATCTTCCAATGTTATTCCCTTGTCTATTTTCAAAAAATTAAATGTCGTTCCTCTCAAAAGCGATAAACATGTAATACAACTAAAGATAACCCAGGTCAAAGTCATGGGAGAACTCAAAGATGTAATGATTAGAATAGTGGCACATCCTAAGTTTGTGCAAGTGATTGACATCATCGTGGTAGATATCCCAGAAGCTTATGGATTACCACTAAGCCGAGATTGGTCTGAGAAGTTAAACATATACTATAGTACATATTGGGCACACCTTTGGCTACTGTTGAAGGGATACAAAAATATAATCAAAATTGATAGGGAACAGTATCTGAAACATACTGTCACTGACCTAGAAACCCTAAAGGAACCCTATCAAAAGATTTCCTTGTGCTAGGAAATTATTCCTCCGATTCCTACTTTGGGAACTTCTCCCCTCTTTTATATGATGTCCCTCTCACTCAGAACTTCGAAATTATTTTTTAGGAGGAGTTTCCGACAACGGTGGAAGAAACCCTCTTCTACCAAGAATATATGTTAGAAATCACAGAACTAGCAGGAGGAAAAGAGTAAAGTAATAGGAAAGGGGAAGCCAACATAGGTTTCCCACAGGTTTGGACCCTATATTTTGATGGATCTAAATCACAAGAAGGGCCAGGGGCTGGGTGTATTCTCATTCATCCTAAAGGTAAACGACATTTCATGTCTTGTAGAATAGAATTTGAATGCACACATAACACTACTGAGTATGAAGCCTTAGTACAAAGGCTAAAGAAATCCATAGACTTAAACGTCCAAATATTAAAGGTTTCTGGAGACTCTGAAATCATTGTCAAACAGATAAGGAATACTCTACATTTCAATTCTCCACACCTGAAGAATTACCAATAGGAAGTGCATAGGCTAATAAAGCATTTTGAAGCTTTCAACATTACAACAATTCCCAGAATGAAGAAGATTCTTGTTGACTCTATGGCCACCACTTCCTCAAGGCTATCACTTTTATATGATTATGAAGCTTCTCGGTTCACTGTAGAACTGTTATATAAACCCTCGGTTCACAACAACATATCTAATTGGAAGGTCTTTGAAGGGAATGAATAGATCATAAAAGTTTTGACTAACCAAGATAATTTTAAAGACTTGGCCATTGATGATGAATTATTCCAGGGAAAGTCGATGGAAACCAACCTTCATACAGGTCAACCAACGAAAAAATCAAAGTCTCACACAATCCCGAAGGGGATAGCTAATTTATAAAATCATTTTGACCTGAAAGAACGATTTAAGGGGCCCAAAAATGTTAAGAATGGTAGTTCCTATCCCATGCATGAAACTATAAATCTCGGAACCCCGGGAAACCCAAAACAAGTAAATGTCGATAAGCCAATATCTAAAGCGGAAATAAAATCATATCTTAAACTATTCAGAAAGTATCAAGATGCCTTTGCATGGTCCTACCGAGATTTGAAAACTTGTAATACCTGTATCATTTAACACACTATCCCATTAAAACCTGAAGTAAAAACCTTCCAACAGAAGCTCTGAAAGTATCACCCTTCCCTAGAACCTCTCATGATTCAGGAGTTGAAGAAACTGTTAGATGCCAAAATTATCTTCCAGGTTAGACATTCTGCATGGGTAGCTAATTTGGTTCCTGTAAGGAAAAAGTTTGGGGAGATTCGCCTATGCGTATATTTTAGAAACATCAACAGAGCTTCAGAAAAGGACAACTACCTAGTTCCTCCAATGGAGCAGCTCTTGCAGACCATCTCTAGTTTGCGATTTTCTCTTTGTTGGATGGTTTCTCAGGTTACAACCAGGTTCTGGTTTCAGAGGAAGATCGTTTAAAAAATACCTTCCAAACCAAGTGGGGAAATTTCGCTTACAAATGCATGCCCTTTGGTTTAATCAATGCATGAGCGACCTTCCAGAGGGCCATGGATGTAGAATTTCAGGGACTAATCAACAAGTGTGTATAAGTTTACTTGGACGACATGACTGTGTATTCAAATAATAGGGAATATCACATCCAACACTTAACCCATATCTTCGAAATATGTAGGAAGTACAGTATATCCTTAAACCCTACGATTCAGTGTCGAGGAAGATAAGCTTCTAGGCCAAATTATATATCAAGAAGACATTCACATAGACCCAAAAAGGATTAAGGATATATCTCATCTTCCATTACCTCAAAACAAAAAATAAATGCAATCATTCTTCAGGAAAATCAACTTTGTGAGGAAATTAACCCCCGATTTCATAGAAACTATCAAACCCCTACAAAAGAGGATTCATAAAGATACCGAATTTAAGTGGGATGATAAATGAAATAAGGCCTTCAATGATATTGATACTTCTATATCTCAAGCCCCCGTGTTGAGAAGCCTCGATTTCAACAAAAAAAAATTCCTGTATACTTTCGCCTCTGATCAATCGTTAGCTACAGTTTTGACTCAGAAGGATGATGACGACAATGAGACTCCGGTGTTGTTCATGAGAACTAACCTCCAAGGAGATGAACTGAATTGTCTTGCTATAGAAAAACATGCTTATGCAGTTTATAAAGAAGTAAAACATTTCAGATCTTACATCCTCAAGAACCATACCAAAGTAATCGTGCCTCACCCCGTAGTCCCATCCCTATTTACTCAATAGGATATGGGGGAAAGAAGATGGAATTGGATGGCAGTAGTCCACTAATTTGATCTAGATATTTTTACACATTATTTTGGTCACCCTAGTGATGTTTCTACAAGCATGTGTTTAGGCTTCTAAAAGGATCTTTCTCATGAGAAAAATGACTGGTTTCCTCCTCTATAAAACTTGTTTTTAGAAGAAATTTGCAGGCTAGACATAAGACATAGTGCGGAAATGCCTGATTTCCGCAGGCTGTCCTAAACTTGGCATGCAGAGTTTCCAAAGGATACTCTATAGACAAGGTGTGGTGATGTTTGAAGACTAAGGAAAGGACGAAGTTCTCAAAGGTTCTAGAAGGGAATCTTATAGAATATGAGGTGACATCTATATGGTTGGGATCCTACTGGATTCTCTGATTTGGTGGGATCATCCTAATCTCTTTAACCATCTCTCCTTATCCTATATATTGATAGGTTTCTCATGGAAAAGGTTAAACAAGATAAAGCAAGATCAAGTAAGGAATTTATGAAGGAATAGGATGAGAATTGTGTGAGGGATTCTATCTCAATTGATGCTTGAGGTCTCCATTTTTCCATCGAGCTATTGTGGATCATCTTCATACAAGTTTGAAGCAAGTGTGTTTGTTGGAGAAAAGGGCCACTGAAAGGGAACCTTGCAACATCAAGTTTGTTTGGTTGTATCTTCCACTTTTACTTAATATAATATGGTGGCATGTTTCTTTCCCATAAAATCACTCTCATTTTATTACATGACTCCTTGATCACATGTATAAGTTTTCATTGAATATATTATTGTATAAGCAACAATGAAAATGATATAAGCAACAATAAGAAACTCAAAAACTTGTCAAGTAAGTGCTGGGAGAGAGAAGAGAGCAGCAGTTCCACTCCAACCGGTAATCGTTTCTAGGCCATTCGAGCAATGGGGGTTAGATATCATAGGAGAAATTACACCAAGCTCTTCAAAACAACACAAGTACATACTTAATTCCACCGATTACTTCATGAAATGGGCAGAGGCCACCCCTCTCACTCATGTAAACGAGAAGGTGGTGATCCAGTTCATAGAACAACAACTAATCACAAGGTTCGGTGTCCCTTCTATTCTTTTTTTCGATAATGTAGCTTATTTTTCTTCCACCTTATGAATAGAGTTTTTCCTAGATAAGGGAATCTTAATTAGATAATATGAAAATTATTATCCCTAGGGAAACATAGTGTAAGAATCAATTAATAAGAACCTAGTAAGGATATTGAAGAAAATGGTTGTCGATAACCAGAGGAATTGGCATAATCTACTCCACAACGCTTTATGGGCAAATAAATTTACACCCAAGGAAGCTATAGGGAATTCCCCATACTTCCTAGTATACAGACATGAATCCATTCTCCCAAACGGACTATATCTCCCATCTCTTCAACTTGCCCAGGAATCTGGGGGCATCCCTCATCAACCTTACAACAAAGAATTGACACCCTGATCATGTTAGAAGAAGAAAGGGAGAAAGATAAATACAAATTCATATCCCACCAGCAGATCGTTAAACAATGGTTTGACAAGAATAAGGCTAAAGAGAAGAATTTTGATGTAGGAGACTTATTCTTGAAATGGGACAGAGCAAACAAACCTAAAGGCAAGCATTCTAAGTTTCAAAATCTAAGGGGGGGACCTGACGCCCTCCCAGTGAATGGCCAATCCCTAAAAAAATACTTTCATTATATACATACATACATACATACATACATACATACATACATACATACATACATACATACATATATATATATATATATAATGTTTTTCATGTGTATTTTCATGATTTTGTGTCTAGCTAGGTTGATTGCGAAATGCATTTTTTTTTTCTTTTTCTATTTGGCCTTATGTGCTTTTGAATATTGTGTTTAGAAAGACAATGGTTGACCTAAAATCATGTGACATAGCGAACTTCCTTCCTAACTCATCACTCAAATACAAACATGAGAAGAGCTGGGGAACCTGCAACTGTTTCGAGGGGCTCTCTATCTAACCTGCGCAGATGAAAAACTTTGGAGAAATGTTAGAAGTGTCTACCTAGTGGTTTGGTAAGGCCTTAAGGGAAATAAGGAAATATGGAAAGGAATACATGCACCTTAGGGACAGAGCTAGCAAGTTTCACCTTAACCATCTCATCTTGTGAAGTAACAAACGTCATCCTCTCCCACTCGCTCAGGGAATTCTGTCAATATCTCCACTGGGGATACGGACTATTATAACCCTAAATTGCACCATACATGCATACTTATCACTTGGCCCTCTTACTTGCTATTTTTTCCAAGCCATCACTGAGTTTCTCTTCTTAAAAACCAATTTTTAGAAGATGTAGGCACCCTTCTCCACTACAGCCCACGTACATACTCAGGTTTCTCCACTACAACCCACGTATGTACTCAGGCTTCTCCACTACAACCCATGTATGTACTCAGCTTGCTCCACTACAACCTGTGTATACCTTCAAAAAGTTACAAAAAATGAAAATTTGCAAGGAATTCATTGCGATTACGGGCTATTGGGTAGTTTCCCAACTAATCCACCGCCTATAGCCCATCACCAACCAAATAAACATCCTTTTTGTCATATAAAAGGAGGTGTTGGGGTCTCATTCCAAGGAGAAACATAGATACAGTGAAACTCTACCCATTTCACTTTCCCCCCTTGCCCCAAGAACGTGTAGCCACATTGTGAGTTTTGAGCCAGAATTCCCTATTCTTTCCTTTTAAATCATCCATAAGCCTATGCCCATTCTCTAGAGAGAAGTGTGAGAGAAGAAGGATACGTGGAAGTAGTTGGAGCTTGGTGAAGAGGAACCTAGGACTGGGTTCGAGGAGAATTCGTCGATCTCATTTTTTAAGTAACTCTGTGAGATTAATATAAAGAAGTACTTTTTCCGTCCTGCCATATGATGTGTTCAATATTCATGTTT
The DNA here is from genome assembly GCA_032191745.1 of Picea mariana. Taxonomy (NCBI): domain Eukaryota; kingdom Viridiplantae; phylum Streptophyta; class Pinopsida; order Pinales; family Pinaceae; genus Picea; species Picea mariana. The sequence goes on from JASDQU011403459.1 coordinate 10,422, forward strand.
GATTTACATTTTGTTATGACATCTAACCCACTAATTCATATATAGAATGCATGTTCGTAGTTTCTTGTTTTTATTTTGGTGAATGCAAGTCAGCCTTGGGAGGAGATTTGTAGTCGAGGAGCAATCAAACGCAAAAGGATCCACACCAGACGCAGAGTTTAAGGTAAGAATACCGGATCCTTATACTTTGTATTTTATTCATGAATGTGGGGTATTGTCGATATAGTTGTTAAAAGTAGGAAACTTTAGATGGTTATCTCTGCTTGGACAATTGAACTCTTGTGTATTCCATAAGGGGGTTTTCCTACTATAGCATGGATGTTTGCTGGTAGTGGAGCAAGTTCTGTGACATCGGGATGACTCCGTCGAGGCTATGGACGCTCCCTGGAAGTGGAGCAACACCGTAGCAAGTGAGTGAAGGTAACTAAAGGATCCATCCCAGTGAACGCTCTATTAGAATCTTTTCAAAAAGAGGATGTGAGTCAGGGTTACAGGAAACAAAGGAGGAATAAAGGTTGAAAAGCCCATAGGTAGACCTGGAAGCATCAACCAGAGAACTTCAAATACAAGGGTAAAAGAGGCTTTGATTTAAAACCAGTTAAGTTCTCCACCAACTTTTGCATCAGCCGAGCCCGAAGGACAAACAAAGATTCTTCTTTCGCCTAGTCAGTTGCCATTTGTTGAGCTCAACACACCTTAAAAATCCTATGTCAAATTTTACTTTTTGGGTACCATTTGATCTTTTGCACTATCTAATTAGACTTCATTATGAAAAAAGTTTCCTTTTCTTATCATTTTTTACTCTCATTAAGTCTTCCAAAGTTTTCTTGAATCTATGAAAACTTATGAATTAAAAAAGGCTTAATGCTTAAATAAGGAATCAACAGCCAAAACACTCCCCCCCAACGCACTCAAGGATTTGACATCGAAAGGAATTAAAAGATAAAATAAAATCACTCAAAAAACCACATTCGTCGACCACCAATATTCATCGGCATTTACAAAAGGAGGTTTTCTTTCGTGACAAGAATCATACAAGGATATCGCCGACAACCGATCCCCTTTGACATCGGTAAAAGACGAAAAGAGTAAATTTTAAACGAAGAAAGAAATGATATTGTCAATAGCTGAGACCCGACGCACTTAGAAAAAATGGAGAAGATCAAATCGCGATGAACATTCAAACTACGCTAATTTTTATCCCAGATCACCAACTTCCAAAATGTTTTTAGCATTGGGAGTTTTGAGGATGCTAACCCAAAGGAAACTACGCAATAGGTTTATCCCCGGAATCCGATCCCTGATACCTTTTCAGCATCGACAATCCCATGTTTAGTTTAGAGTGCATAACTTGAATAAAGTTTCAAGTCCGACCAATACCCACGATCTAAGTCACTTGTCTTCAGTGCCACATATCTCGAGCTAGTTGTGCCACGTTAACATCATACGATGAAATTGATCGGTGTTAGTATTTTTTCAAAGAAGGATATAGAAAAAAACAACAAAGTACCTCAGAGCACCACTAAGTATAAATTCATGTCTAACCTACAAGAAATACGGTCCATCTGAATGATGCAAACAAGGAGCACTGCATATCGAATCCCAGACTTGAAAATATGTCCCGAATCAGACAAGACAAGTATGGAAAAAAGAACACAATACATACATATGCAAAGAAAATAAACGAAGCATCCAACCGCTATAACCAAAATCCTTTCGTCAAAGTATCGATACTTTATATTAGATTTCCATCGAGCTCAGATTACATACAAGAGACACTGTCTACACCTTTTGGCCAACCAACCCAGTTTACATTAAGAACATTGAAATTTTCAAAAAAATTATCAAGTGTTGTGCCACGACTGAGAATACAAAATAGATTTCATTAATCATGCCTCTTTTGCACGCTGATAAGCTCTGCACAGACTTTCTCACTGGCTACTTCGCATTCCCTAAGATGTTTTCATATTCAGTTCTTTTGACACCCTTTGCACTTCACGTAAATGTACGATTGTATCTTGTGCTTCTCGAAGCTGTCTCATGAGTCATGTCATGTTCCCTTCATGACCTTGTGATGTTGACACCTCAAGGGTCTTTTCTGCCAATTGTCGTTTTAAGTCTCTAATTTCATGGCAGAGGTCAGCAATAACAAGTTGTGTCTTCTCCAACTGTTGAGTCGTCTCTCGAACATTATAACTCATGGAATTTGTCCTCCTCATTCTTCTTTTTCTCCTATGACTTGTGGATTCGACAAGATCTAGCTGGATAGTGTGCATTAGTATTTCCTTGTCGGTTGATCTTGCGCATGACTTGCTCGGGATTTGGTTTTCCACAACTTCCTTATTCTTCCTTGGCCTTCCCCTTTTTCAGGTTGTCTACTGTTGGGGAGGTGTGGCTTCCAACGTTCTCCATTTCAGCACACCATCTTCCACTTTGGCCTTCGCATGGTGTGATACGATCATTTCTATGCATAGGTAAGAACCTCCCTTTGAAGCCTCGAGAATGCCCATTGTGAGTAAGAACGAATCCCAAGAGTTTTGAGGCTCAAACCTGGCACTTTGGCTGCTTCGCGTGCCCTATCTTATGTTTTTACGGGTTCCCATGGTGTGACAACGTCTATGTCTTATGCATGGGGAAATTGACGAGGGTCCAAAGAAAAACATTTGATTAGACTGGGATAGTGAGACGAATTACCAGTAGTGAATAATCTCGGCTAGTGAGTAGAACACATGCAGAACATCGATAATTTATAACAGAGTGGGCAGTGGGTGGAAATGTTCCAGGGAACACTGGATTCATGGAAACTAGATGTTTTGAAGAAAACTGAATATTTTCTGTGGCACATCTATGCGACAAGTATGTTCTAAGGTGTTTTAGATATAGCCGATATGAGTTGCAGAGGGTGTGTGGTACGATCACCTTGATTTTTCAATCCCCCAGCCTTCATGATGAGCTGATGATGCCTGATGCACTTGCAGATGTGACTTTTGTTTAAACAACTTGCCCCGACCTGGGGCACCTAATGTCTTCCCTTATGTTAGGATCCAAATCTTTTGGAACATACTTGTACTTTCAGCAAATGTTTGGCTCTGACACCCTTTCCCGACTCCAAGGGAAAACTAACCACTGTAGTGAATTCAACTCTCATATTTTTTCTGTACCTGATCTTTCATGTTGTGGCACAAGATGTAACCCACCCTAACTAGATAAAAATGACGGTGCTAATAGAACTGGTAAAAGTAATACGAAAGCTCATAGAGATCCTGTAAGTATCAAACAACTAGGTTTAGCAAGTTTTATTGGTATGTACCAATCTGGATTCTTCACGTTTACACTTTATATGTTTATTTTACTAAGTGTTGTTCTATACATAGTCTCTAAACAATTTTAATTTCGATTGTAGGAAATATGCCTCTGAGTATTGAGAAAGAATGGCTCGGGAGCCTCATCGGGAAATTCAAGAAAATGGGTCAAGTACAAGAGAATATAAGTCAAAATCAACAAGGAAGTGGAGGATATTAGGCTCCCCGAGTTCAGCACACTCGATGACTTCGGTGACTTGCGTGACATAGTCAAATTGCACATCGAGCAAGACTCATCATGGGCCAAAGAACTAGCAAAGGTGTTAGACAAAGTGCCAGTACAGGTGTGACTGTTTGTAGAAAACCCAATCAAAGCTCGGGCTATGATACAATAGTTAAGTGCTAGTCTAGTCAAGTATTGGGCACATGTGTTAGAGATCAGAGATATTTGTGCAGCCCCGATGGAACAACATAGATTCTCATATGCCAATACTTGTGAGGAGTTGTTCATCCAATTGTTGGAGTACGAGAAGAGTCACCCTTTTAAAATGATATCTTGAGATGACTCTTAGATAAATTGATAGGAGAGAACACCACATGGCTAATTTTATTTTACTTATCTGCACTTTAGCCATTATTTTCAGTTAATTTTATGTTATAAATAAGAGCATTGATCGATTAGTTAAGGGTTGATTGTTGCTACAAGAAGCACTCATTTTTGGTTTTGTTAAGAATTATTTTGGAGTTGCCTTTAATTGAGAATTCCTTCTGGACCAAAGACAAGTTTATGTTTTCATCAAATGCATGAATGATTGGATGTGGAGAAGAACTATTTCCTATTATGTCTCATGAATGCATGCAGTAACGAGTAATAGTTATTAAATATACTATTAAGTTATCTAATGCAATGTTTTACAGTTCTTTCTTTAATGATGAAAAATGAATCTTTGTGTTATTATGTGATTGATGATTATAGTTGAGCGAATTATTTTTCTTACCTTTGTTTATCACATGTATGTTTTCTTCTGATAACTCATATCTCAATTAGTAATTGGAATATTCACATGGTTAATGTATTAGTACTAGGTTTGCATTATAAAATCATTGTCTGCATGCTAGGATGTAAGGGTTATCCCAAACTTAGCCTCTTCTCCAGTAGTTTAAATTTGTTCCCATTTGTTGCCTAGTTGGTTTACACTAGCTTTCCATCTTATACCAGTCACACCAAAAAGAAAATACAAAAAGAGAATGTCTGAGCCGAAGGAGAGGCCTTCACAAGAAAACGTAAAGGCCATCGATTAATTGGCCGAATCGTAAGATCTGGAGAACCATTCCACTATTAAACACTGCAGAGTCTAATTGGATCTCGGTGGCGAGTTTGGTTCCTGTTATTGAACTAAAGGGATTTAGGACCCATCAATAGTATCATAATTCCATGACAATAGATTTGAACATAGAAACTTTCAAGGATTGGAAATATTGATCAACTACTAGAGTCCAACTAAAAGCATTGTTTTTAATGAGAGTAGTGAGTGGAGCTACAATTTTTCCATAATTCTAAACAATTGTGTGATAATATCTTGTTAAACCAAATAAACCTCACAATATTTTAAGAGTTTTAGGGTGAGGCCAATCCTTCATAGCTTCAATTTTCTTAACATCCACCTGTACACCATCCTTGTCAATAATATGACCCAGGTAGTCAACTTAAGAGGCTCCAAAAGAACATTTAGATTGTTTTAGAGAATTTTTGTGTGTATACAATAAATGGTGAACTTGATCCACATGGATGAGATGGGATTTCCAAGTTTCACTATAGAGTCATGATTCATAAGACTTTGAAAAAATGATGGAGGAAAGGATGGAAGACATGATTCATGAGACTTTAAAACTTGGAGGGGGAATTAAATGGGATGAATAGAATGACCAATAAGTCATAGTGATACAGGTGGATATCGGTGGCCACCCCCTATTCCACTAGCTCAAAATACAGCTTCCCACCTTGATAGTTGTTTCTACAATGTTTTGGGTCCCAAAGGCCATTTTGAGGCCCTAAACGACGTTTTTTGGAAGCTTGGGGGTTAGGTGATAGGAAACGGATCTTTCTTAGGTAATTCCGAAGTGCGTTATTCAAATATAGAACTTTAAAATGAGTTATCATGCACCCCAAACAAAGATCGTATGAAAATGTTAGGCCCTCAAGAACTTGACGTATTAACTACCCCCATCGGGGCCCACAAACCTTTTGGTGTTTCATCTTTCGGGGTTATGGTTTTGGATTATTTTTATGTTAAAAACGAATTTGGAGGCTCATTGTAAACATCTTCTTCTTGTGAATGAGCCTATCCATCACATCTCTTCTCGGAGAAAAGTTTCCACCATTATAGCGAGTTCATTAAATCTGTATTTTTATAGTTTTCGTACATTTCTGTCATTAATAAAAATTGTACGTTACTGTATATTTGTGTTTCTTTCAATATATATATGTATTAATTATTATATTTTTTCCTTCATTTCGTTCTCAAAATAATTCGGATCAGTGGTATGAGAGTAGGCTATTTCTTTTCATTTATTAGTTCATGTACTTGACGAGGTTAGGGTATAAATATTTGGGTATCAAGCTAGTTTCTCTGGAGGAAAAACACTCTCACCAACCCAATCAGCCTCCCATGGTGAAATAAAAGAGATATGAGAGATTATAAGATCCCATCAATCTATTTCTCACGGAAGCCCTCGCCAGATAGAGGAAATAGATGTTGGAAAATGTTTCCCAAATCCTTCAATGATTGTCGATAATAGTAGGCATGTCTTCATTAAGTATTCTCTTTGGACATGCTTCCCTATTCAAGGTACAAGTTAATTTATATATTCTCATATTCGAAGGTCATATTGATGGAAATGCTTTGGAAAAGTGGTTAAATTTTCTAGAAGGGTATTTCTCTATTCACAATTTTTCCAATAGATAAAATATCACCTTTGTGCTCTTTAAGGATCTCCCCCATGTCAAACATTGGTGGGAAACTTATTGGGAGAAAAAATCCACATAGGAGTCTAGAATATTTGGGGTCGAGCCCACTTGGGATTTTTTTATGGATGCGGTCAAGGAGAAATAATACCCTGTGGGAAAATATGATGACTAGTACATGAGATGGACCATGTTGCATCAAGAGAGGGGCCAAATAATGTCAGAGTTCAGAAACACCTTTTATACCTTGCACACCAAGATAAGTATCAAAGACTCTGAGAGAAATATGGTTTTGAAATACCATGGGGTACTACACAGGTACATCCAAAATGAAATGTATTTTTTGGAAATATCATCACTGGGATCCTCTTATCGATATGCTGTCAAGATCAAATAGAAATTTAAGTAGTGAAACAAGCGGTAATTTGGGTCTTCAAATCTGAAAAAGCCAAAGTATGGTAAAGGAATCCCCAAATCATAAAAAAATCAACCTCAAGACAACCAGTCCTAGCCACATGAAAAGAAGGGTAACTGGAAGATGAAGAAGGACACTAGGAAGTGGTGTAACTTCCACAAAATCCCTTGTCACAACACCGATGAATGTAGCTCAAAAAAATCATTGGTGGTTGACATCAAAGAAATAGAGTTGAGCCTCAAATTGCACTCTAATTCATAAAATAATAAAAGGAAATAGAACATTGATGCAAAACCCACTTCTATTGTCGCGACCACAACAATCAAACTAGAAGAACCAGAGGATCCTGAGGACAGGGAGTTCATTTTCCATTCACATATGTGGGTGAAGGGGACCTTGTTTAATTTTATTGTTGATAGTAGAAGCCATAATAACCTCATCTCAGGAGAGGTCATCAAGCAGTTGGGATTTCCGACAACACCACACCTGCAACTGTACAACATTGGGTGGCTTTTCCAGGGTCAAGATCTCCACATTAGCCAATAGTGTCAACTTTCCTACGACATCAAGACCTTCATGTATGAGGTATTGTGCGATGTTTCCCTATTGGAAGTATTTTGTGTTCTGTTAGGCCAACCATATATGTGGAAGCGTCATGTTCTTTATGAGTGTCGACCTTGTAGTGTCATTGTTAATCTAGGGGGTCAAATCTATAGGGTACCAAAGTTAGTTCCAACTATTGTTTTGACAAAACAGTGCCACAAAGTAATATCTCATACTGCAAAGTTTAGCCTCTTTGCGATCTGATCATAAAGTGAACATAATGACACTTCCACCACCACAACCTCAACTCAAGATATTTTTGTCCAGTAGAAGTAGAATGACAAGATTGTAGAAGAGAAAAAAAATATTCTTACTGTGCCTATGGGGGTGTCTCCACACTACCTAGTTAAGAAAAGTTATAACATAGCCAACAAAGTTATCTACTTAACGAGAACTGTGACCTCAAAACAAGAACTTTGAACCAAAACACCCATAATTTTCCATAAAAAAGCATCAAAATCAACCCCCAAATCAAAACGTGGTGCTACTGGTAGCACCATTTTTTTAAATGGTGTCAAAATTACAAATTTTTTCAAACATGGCCTTCAAAAAGAATACAATAGCTCATAAAAACCTTAAAATCAACACCGAAAAAAAAAGATGTTTTTGAATTTTTGTTTTTCAAAATGTTAAAATTTTAGATAGTTTGAAATCATATTTTTAGCAGTTGGTACCATTAAAACCAAAACCTCAAAATCAACCATCGAATTGAAAAGTATTACTACCGGTAGCACCCATTCTAAAATTGGAGTATGGAAATGACACATTTTTATAAAGTTGTAAAAGAACTCATCAATACTGTAAACAAAATCATAAAATAAACCTTTAAATGATTACTTTTTAAATATTACTTTATCACTCAGAGCAAAAGGTAATACATAATGCCATGAAAATATTACAATATACTTTAAAAATTTAACGTCAATTTTAATATTTTTTTACTTTTAATAAAAAAAAGTAAATACAAGTTACATTGAATGAAACATAAATTATTTATTAAAAGTATTGTTATATTGTCCATATTCAAAACATAGGAGCTAAGAAATTTTATTATATTCTCCATAATCAAAACATATAATTCATAAAAAATAAAAATGATTCATAACTTCAGGTAAGATCACATG
>JASDQU011403459.1:18844-55040 GCA_032191745.1 Picea mariana
TTCAGATGAATGATTGGATGAATATGTAGATGATCCATTCTCTTCTCTATTGTTGATGAATGCACCATCTAAGTCTACATGCATGCCCAACATTTCGGATGTTAAAATCCTTTTAGATCTACAACTAGGTTCAACATACTCCCATCTTGCATTTCTTTCTTATGGCATCAACCTCTTGACAATCTTTGTTGTCTTGGAGTGAAGAGTTTCTTTCTTTGTCAAATTGAAGTCATAAAAAAGTATGTGAAAATCATATAATTTTAAGAGGTCAGTGTGACAACGAGTTGTATTTTGACCCTTTCTTTTTCTCTTTCTATTGACATGTTTCTCAACCACCATATATGGCTTATACAAACCATTGAATGGGTGTGTACTTGTTGCATACCAAATCACTTCAATTGCAATAACATCATCATTTTCTTTCTCAATATTTATAACCTTTGCAATCCATAATGGATAACCATATGGATATTCAGTCACTAAGACTGCAATCATGTTACCCTCCTTAATATGTTGTACTAAACCCCTATAAAGGTATTCCATGGCTTCATGTTGTGCACGTGACCTTCACGAAACAATATACATTTCGCTTTCCTTTGCTTGTGTAAACTCAATAGCACCTTGAGATTCTTGTTGTTCAACAATGTTTGTTTCTTCATATTCATTTGGCATATTTTGTGGCCACTGAAACAGAGTATTCAATAATATATATTCATTTGTTGAGCTTGAAATTATGTCACTTTGACTATTGAAAAAAGATTCCCACCAAACATAATCGACAACATACAAGTACTCATATGTATCCTTAATGGAATTTTTTATTTCTTCCAAGAATTAAGAATAATCTACATCTCTATTATGCCTCTGTTCATTGTGGATTTTAGCAACTGATTGTAAAAATAATAACTTTGAAACAAATACTGGCCGATCTGGAATGAACTTCAAAAATGATAAACCTAATGAAGTCCCCCATTCTGCACTAGTTGAGTACTTCTTTCCCCATATAAGTGTTTTCCCATCAACTTTTTTGAAACAAAATTGATGTTGGAAGATAATGCCATTAAGTTTCTCAATAAAAAAAAATTCATGATACGATCCCTGAATAAAACTTTGCATGTCAACATTTTTTTCTAATATATGAAAAATAGGCTCTCGAATGTATGCTTTCTTAATAAATTCAATCAATGATGGTAGGATTCCAACATTTTTCCTCTTCAATGTTACTTAAAAATGACTAAACATTTGATCAATATGATCATGAGTGTGTCCAACAAGAAGGAAACCAACTTTCACCTTTTGAAAGATTCCCAGTTCAAAAATCATGCTCAGAGATCCAAACACAATTTGATTTTTATTTTCACAACTAGTGTTGTCCAACTATAGATATAGAACTTGAGGAATATTTCTAGACCAATGAGTGAACACATGATGAATTATTGTGATGGTCATATTTGCATCATTATGAATATTTGGGGTTGTGAAGTAAGCCCTTGGACACATTTTTCCATTGAAAACCACAAAACCAACCAAGTGAAACTGAATGAAATTATCTTCCTGTAAAGGTTTTGTGTACATACAAAATGCGGTATAAGTGTTTTCTTTTGGTCCATGCCATTAATTATCATACCTAAATATTTGTTTCGAGCATCATAACACTTCTTCCGATGTTTGCACAACTTTTTCCTTTCACTTGATTGTTGATATTGATATTCTTGAAGTGATTTGACTATGGAACATGCACATGACATAAAATGAAAATATTGATCATAAGTTTTCATAGTTGATAACTATCCATTAAAAAAAAAAACCCAGTAAATACATACCTCTTTCCACCCCTTCAGATTTATCTCTTCTTGATTTAAGAGTAGCACATATACTGTAAATCCCCATCTTTGACTTCTTAGGGAATACTAATATTGTTGAATTGTTTCTTGCACATTGTTGTAAAATATACATATGTAATAAATTACCATTTCCTTCAACATCTTCAACATATCCTTTGTACAAGTTGTATATTTCCCTCCTTTTGAAATTATCTAGAATATGTATTATGTCTCTATATGGCATACACTCTCCATGTTTGGAAAATAAATCACACATCCATGGCAATGTAGTGTTTTTCAATGGCCCACTCTCTCATCAATGATGTACCTTTGAATAAAATGAAGGACCGTTTTCTAACCTTGTCTAGATTCTTGATAGATGAAGATTACCAATTGAGTGATTTTTTTTGAAATTCTTTCTACAAAGTACAATATTATGAATGCGATAATCATATCATGTCTTGGTGGATATCATGCACCCCATCAAATATGAATTTTGCATGCTCTTAGTCATTGAAAAATATGTCTTCCTTTTATTCAAGGCATACATGTAGTCCATGCTTTTCAAACAATTCTTTTGACAACATTCACTTGAAATCAATTCACTTATGGAAACTGATTTAGTGACAAATTTCTTCCTAGACCTTGTATAACTAGAATGATTTGGATTTATACAAAAAGGTATAGTTGTTAGGGACCTAACCTCCTAACTCATCACGTAGGTATAATAATATAATTCCATGTAATAAAGGCCAATATTAATAAGGATTAGCAATAGGAAGAATAAGTCAAATGTAAGAAGAGCTAATGGAAGCTTCCGCTTCTAGAAGGATCTTCCTCTAGATTGTTCTTTTGGATAGATATATTTAGTACAAATATAAGTAGAAGGTATGAGAAATCTTGTCTTGGATATTATTTTAATAGATCTCTGCTCTGCTGGAGGTTTCCCCCTCAACGAGGCAAGTGAACATTGTTATAAGTAATCAAAGTGATCTTTCTGGTGTTATTCTGGTATTATTCTAGTATTGTTCTTATTATATCATTGTTTATCGACCATTCCCAGCTAAAATATTTATGTTCTGCATACTATTTAATATATGGAATACTACAAGTGGTATCAGAGCACCTTCCTTAGCAAAAAATTGCAGGTTAAAGTTTTTTTTAGGGTAGAGATGTATTCTGACGTCTTAAAGCTACATAGATTTGTCGTTACATGCATAACATGTGGTCAGGGAGTCATACACATAGGAAATACAAGTGGTACCTAAGTGCACATATGTTAGCCACCCTTGTAACCCTTATTGGTACCCCTTCAAGTGGTAGTGCATCAGATAACACCTTTATACGGATCGACCTAGATCTTCTGAAGCCCTCCATAGATAAATCGATCGACCTCCTGACTGTTATAGTGCCACCAAGAAAAAAACTCGAGAAGGTACTCTCTAGTACATGGGTAGTCAGGTAGTACGGCTAAGGGCACAGTCTAGCCTCCTTAGTTGGTTCCCTGAGATATTGGGTTGAGTATAGTGGTTCCACCGATACACTTATTTGGGGCCTATCCCACTGGGTTCCTCTCTTAGCCCTGATTCCACTGATACCTATCATTTTTAACACAAATTAGTTTTGGACCCAAACTATCTCCGACACCCTTATTTGGATCCTATCCCTTTGGATCCCACTTTTCACCCTGATCATAGTGGTACCTATAATTTGACACCCTTCTTCTCCATGGTCTCGCCCACTCCTCCAGACCCATTTTGTTTCCCCTATCCCATTTTTCTACTCATTTTTCCAAATGACTACCACACAAGCCCAAGAACTCAATGCATTGATTAATGACACCCACTAGAATAGGGAAGACATCAAGACTATCAGTGCCAACCTTAGCTGCATCAATTCAACTATTGATATCCTCAAGAAACAATGTTCCCACATCAAAGAACTCAAAGAAAAATTCTTGGGTTGTTCCCAGAACCCTTCCTCTTTAGAACAACCATCTTATTAGGATGATCACGACTCTTCTCATTACCAAGGCCCTCATACTACCGACTTTTCCCGAGACCTTCAACCTTGCATAATTGAGGTGAAAACATTTGATGGATTAGATCCTATAGGATGGGTCACCCAAATGGAACATTATTTCTCTTTGCATGGCATTACTGATGATTTAGCCAATATTTTTTATGGTGCCCTACATCTGAATCTGAAATGATGGAAATGGTGGAAATGGCGAAAAAAGGCATGCCAAGGGTATATTTCTTGGACAAGGTTTGTGGCTGAAATTTATGATTGCTTTGACTCCGACACACACCATTTAGGTCGTTTAACCAAGTTAAATAAGAATGGGAGAGTGGAAGAATTTATTGTCACATTTGATAACTTGGATTTTAGAACGGACGGCATGTCAGATTCTTTCTTTAGGGAATGATTTATTAGTGGCCTCAAAGTTGAAATTTGTGCCCATGTTCTCATGGAACACCCCCATACTTGGTTGGAAGCTTCTCAATGATCCAAGGAATCCCAACATATTGTATTCTCCCAGACCTAAAAACCCTCCTTTCCTCCTTTCCCTAAACCCACCAATTTTCCCCCTCCTGCAACTCCCCTCAAGATCCAAAAAATTAACCAGAGATGAAATTGTTGAACGTCAACTCAAGGGTATTTTTTATAATTGTGATGGCAAATATTTTCCCGAGCACAAGTGTAATGAACAAAAGATTTTTATGGTTGTGACTGAGGATCTCTCTGAAGAAGATGTTGTTGTTCTTCTTGTGGAGGAACTACCACCTCCATCTAACCTCACCCCACCCTTTGACCCACCAGACGTTGACTCAGTGATTTAACTTAATTCCCTCACTAGCTTCTTTGCTCCCTAGAATCTCAAATTAATTGGTTACATCAAAAATAGGAAATCCATCATCCTTGTGGACAATGGTATCACCCATAAATTTATTCATTACGACATTTGCTAAGAAGTTAATTGTTACATCCATGCCTTGAATAATTTTCAAATCATGATTACCAATGGTGATTCCATGAAATGTGGGGGGCGATGTGAGAATGTCTGACTCCAAATTGGTTAGTACCACCTAAAATACCATATGTTTTCTATAGACATGGGTGGTTGTGATATTTTTATTGGTGCCAAATGGTTATGCACTTTAGGCACCATTCTCATGGATTTTAAGGACTTAACCATGCAATTCCAACAGGGGGTACAACAATATAAGTTCCAAGGCATCACAACAAGCTCCCCTGAAATCATCATTTCCCATCGCATGGAAAATCTCCTAAAAAAAGTTAATTTGGGAATTATATCCCAACTCCACTCCATTCATGTTGTTGAGATACCTTTTGTGCATTCCTGACCTCCAATCTGTCCTCTCTCGCCACCAAGTTTTTTTTACCAGCCCCAAAGAACTTCCCCCTTCCCGTGGATTCCATGATCATTCCATCCCTCTCATCTCAAAAAGTATTCGCCCCAATGTTCAACCTTATCATAATAACTTTGCCCAGAAGAATGAAATTGAGAAAATTATTCATGAATTACTAGAGGCTGGTGTTATCCATCCCAGTAATAGCCCCTATTCTTCCCATGTTTTCATGATACTCAAGAAAGAAGGTACTTGGTGCATGTGTCTTGATTTTCGTGCCCTAAATAAAATCAGAATCAAAGAAAAATTCACCATTACTATCATTGATGACCTTTTGGATGAATTGAGTGGTGCTCAATACTTCATCAAATTGGATCTATGTTCTGGATACCACCATATCCATATGAAAGAAGAAGACATTCCAAGACTCCATTTCACACTCATGAGGGTCATTATGAATTCTTAGTAATGCCCTTTGGATTGTGTAATTCTCCTTCCACTTTCCAAATTCTTATGAATCATGTCTTATGTTCTTTTCTCCGTCATTTTTTCCTAGTTTTGTTTTATGATATTCTCATCTATAGTAAAACTTGGCCATCCCATCTCTCCCATCTGAATCAAGTTTTCCATCTACTCTCTAAAAACCAACATTTCCTCAAACAATCTAAATGTTCATTTGGTGCCTCAGAAGTGGAATACACAGGTCATATTGTAGGCAAGGATGGTGTCCGAGTGGATCCTATGAAAATTGAATCTATGAAAGATTGGCCTTGCCCTAAAAATATTAAGATCTTGCATGGTTTTTTAGGTTTGACGGGATATTATAGGAAGTTTGTTTGAAATTATGGAAAGATTGGAACTCCTCTCATTTCCCTCGTTAAAAAAAATGTTTTCACTTGCACTTCAGCTACGGATCATGCCTTCCAAGCCTTAAAAGATGCTATGTGGTCGAACCATGTTCTATCCCTCCCAGGCTTCACAAATACATTTGTATTGGAATGTAATGCTTCTGGGAAAGAAATTGGAGCCATCCTCATGCAGGATGGAACACCCTTTTCCTTCACTAGAAAACAACTTTCAGAGAAAAACTTGAAACAATCCATTTATGAAAAGGAAATGCTAGCTATTATGCATGTTGTGGATCCTTGGCATCCTTATTTATTGGGTCAACTATTCCAAATAAAAATTGATCATCAGAGTCTCAAGTATTTCCTGGAACAACGAATATCATCCCCGACACAACAAAATGGGTGACCAAGCTATTTGGATATGATTATGAGATCATTTACAAGAAGGGAAATGAAAATTTAGTGGTCGATGCTCTTTCCTGAAAATATGAAGAAGATGGGTCCCTTTTCTCCCTCTCCTTCGTTGTACTAGATTGGATCCAAGATATTTGTCAGGAATGGTTGCAAGACGCCAAAATTTCTAGCTTGCTCCACTAATTGCAACATAAATATTCAGTTTCTCCAGGGTACTATTGGCATAATGAAGAGCTTCGATACAAATCCCATTTGTATTTATGCAAGAAATCTCAACTTAAATCCATGGTGCTTTCTAAACTTCATGCCTCACCCACAGTCAAGTATTCAGGTTTTACCAAAACCTATGAATGGGTCAAACGCTCTTTTTTCTGGGAGGGTATGAAACATTATGTCCACACCTTAGTGGATGAATGTGAGGTATTTCAACGCAACAAGGGAGAAATTGTCAAATATTTGGGAACACTCCAACCTCTTTTGATTCCCCCTTCTATTTGGCGAGATATTTCTATGGATTTGATTGTAGGGTTACCTAAATTGGAAAATAATTCAGTCATCATGGTGGTCGTAGATGATCTCTCCAAATAAGTTCTTTTTTTGTGCTCTTTAACACCCATTCACAAACGCCACAGTGGCTCAAATATTCATGGATGACATCTTCAAGATTTATGGCATGCCTAATTCTATTGTCTCTGACAGAGACCCCACTTTCATGAGAAATTTTTGGAAAAAAGTATTCAAGCTACAGGGAACCCAATTGCATCTCAACACTTCCTATCACCCCCGGATGGATGAATAGACTGAAGTTGTCAACAAGTCTTTGGAAACATATTTGAGGTGTTTTGAAATTGAGGGAAAAAATTGGTGGGCTCAATGGTTACCCCTAGCTAAATGGTGTTACAAAAAAGTTTACCTTACAACTACTCACATGACTCCTTTTGAAGAAGTATATGACCAAAAGCCCCCATCGGTTCTCTCTTATATGTCAGGGGTGTCTAAGGTTCAGGAGGTTGAAAAAAATATTACAATTTGTGAGGCTATTCTTCATGTGCTCAAAGACAATTTGGTTATGGATCAGAATCACATGAAGCAACAATAATATCAAGGTCGTTCCGAACACCATTTTATTGAAGGGGACAGGGTATTTTTTCGACTACAACTTTATAAGAAAACTTCACTCAAAGCTCAACACTTTCAGAAACTTGCACCCAAATTTTATGGTCCTTATACAATGCTCAAGCATGTGGGATCAGTGGCTTATCAGTTATCTCTACCCATTCAGTCAAAGTTCCATCCTATTTTTCATGTTTCCTTTTTAAAGAAAGTGATTGGAACAAAGTGCCAAACTGAAACTAATCTCCCTGAGTTGGATGAAGAATGTCCCACATGGGTGCAGCCACAAGAAGTCTTGGCCTAGAGAGAGCATCGTCTCTGTCAGTGCACCATCCAGGAAATGTTATTCCAATGGAAAGATACACCTCTAGAATATTCCACCTGGGAGTTGACCACCATTCTACATCAATTCCCTCATCTGAAGCCTTGAGGACAAGGTTGTTCTTCAAGGGGGGGGGGAATGTTAGGGACCTAACCTCCCTAACCCCTCACATAGATAGAATAATATAATTCCATGTAATAAATGCCAATATTAATAAGGCCTAACAATAAGGAAGAATAAGTCAAATGTAATAATACCTAATAGAAGCTACCGCTTCTAGAAGGATCTTCCTCTAGATTGTTCTTTTGGATAGATAGATTTAGTATAAATAGAAGTAAAGGGTATGAAAAATCTTGTCTTGGATATTAGTTTAATAGATCTCTACTATACTAGAGGTTGCGCCCTTGAAGAGGAAAGTGAACATTGCTATCAGTAATCAAAGTGCTAATTTTGGTCCTATCCTAGTATTAATATGGTATTGTTCTGATTATATCATTGTTTCTCTGCCATTTCTAGCTAAAATATTTCTGCTCTGCATACTATTTTATATCTAGAATACTATACTAGTCCCGGTACTAGACACAATGTCTCTTTGAAATGTATCCACTATTTCGTCATCCTCACTAGAAGGATTTTCCTCATCACCAGTGTTGGAACACAAATATTTTTTCAAAATAATCCAGTTATCAAAAGGTTGAAGATGCTCACTCTTTCAAATAACAAAAATGATAACCATAAACCTCAAATATCAAATTTTGGGATTTCACAGATCTAACGGTTATACACATCAAAGCTCCCAATGTCCCGACATGTGAAATAGAGAAGTTTGGCTAAGTTTAATCATGATCATCAAAGCATTAAGAAACGATTATCACTTTTTTAATGCATCACGCCTTCATGATTCGGGAATCATGCCTTGAGCGACCTTTGAATGTCCAATGTGCGAAGTTGCGAAAGCGATTTAAGATAAACCTGGTTAATCACAAGAATAATGATAATTAACGTTAGTTAATTGTTATCGCGACTTCACGACTCGAGGGTTTTACCTTAAAATGACATCTTTGTAACCCCGATACTTGAGGTTGTGGAATTTATAAACTAATCACGATCAATTAAAAACCTAAGTTTGATCAAATTTAATTAACCAAATCGCAATATCGTAAATTTGGGGTTCATGGCCCAAGACTAAGAATAAAATCGTCCAAGACTACGAACGTTGAAAAAGGATTAAGACCTAATTGTGATTAATTAAAGGATTAAACCGGGTTAATTAACATCTTAAACAAATTTTAACCTATAAATCTTACGGGTAAAGAATTAAATGTTTCTACAATCATCTCAAGTCACGAAATATCAAACATTTATGGCATTTATAAGCAAATTAGGGAAATGATTGAAAGTAAGATCTTGATTTATTTCCAAATCTTTCTATGAAAGGAATTAAACGTTGTGTCAGCAAGGACCTGCACAGAATCGAGTACTCTAAGCGAAAGAATTTCCGTCATTATTTGAATTTCGTTCTAGTTTCACAGAGCTAGTTTAGCAAGATAACCATTGTTTGTATTTCCATCCTCTGTAACAGGAAATATAATCTCGAGATTTATATCATGGCTCCATGGAAAATGCCCAAAACAACTGGTGAGAGTTCAGGTCAGAGTTCAGATATTATTTCTGATACTTTGCCTAGAAACATCGACACAGTCAAACACAGGTTTTGAACATCTTGCAATACGCGCTAATAAATTGCCCATACGACTCAAGTGACAACGAGAAAGAAGGCTTGTCTATCAAATACAAAGTGGTCGCTCAGTTGGAAATGAAAAAGGTAGCGAGAAGGCCATGTATTTTCCCCTATTGTGATATGGTTAAATGGGCATTGGACCATGTAGATATCCCGACTAGGACAATATTTAACATGCAGAAGGTGGCTATTGGTACATTTAGGTCGGAGCATCTGCAGGCGATGTACAATTGTCCCCCACACCCAGTTTTATTTACAATGTCGAATTCTTAGAGGATTTCAAAAAGAAAGAATGCAAGCAATTTGGAAAAATCTTGTCCGACCTGATCAAAGATTGGTGCTCTTGCCCGAAAAAGTTTAGAGCGGACACTCATTGTAATATCCCTAAGACCGAACCCAATTGTAAATGTAAATACAAATGTACGAAAGCTGGTGAGTTGTTTTGATATAATTTTTGGATGCACCTTTCATGGCATAATGCGCGTAGGTACTGTGCAGTAAAATGAGGATATGGGCACATTCCAGGATAAAGCGTGTAGCATCTTAAGTGCACGCGATGTGTAGGCTAGGGAGCCTTTGTGTATATGCTATGTTTTATAGGTTGGTGAGCCAGTTATTATAAGCTAGGATGCTTATGTTT
This sequence comes from Picea mariana, assembly GCA_032191745.1. Lineage (NCBI taxonomy): Eukaryota > Viridiplantae > Streptophyta > Pinopsida > Pinales > Pinaceae > Picea > Picea mariana. Next base: position 29,120 of record JASDQU011403459.1, read on the forward strand.
TGATTAGGCCGGAGAGCCTAGATGTTAAAGGCCAGTGCACCTATTTTTGTACATGTCTCATATTTAATATAAAATACATTTCTACGCTCATATTGACCATAATAAAAAAGTTTTATAACCCTAAATTGCACTATCCCTGCTTACCTGGCATCAGGCCTACTCATTGCCCTTCATTGCCAGCCGATGGAACGAGAAGATTTTTGTTAGTTAACTGGAACTCTTCGCCATGCATGGCCGAGAGTTCGTCTAAAACCCTAGCTCCTTCTAGCCTATAAAATAAGGGGTAGGGGTATTATTCAAAGGAGGAAAATCATAGCAAAGAAACTCTGCCAAATTGTCGAATCCGTTTTGTCCCAACCCTTTAGCCTTTCCTCAAGATTTAGGAGAATTCAAGCAAAGCAGTTGGAGGACAAAGAAGAGGAGGAGCCCAGGATTAGGATCGAGGAACGGTGGCCGATCTCTATAATCATTCTAAGTTGGTTCATATTGAGATTAATGAAAAAGATACTTTTCCCTTCCCAAATACATGAGTCTTGTCTATGTCATTTGATTTGTGTTTAATCTCTAATCCTCTAGTAGAACAATAGCATGCATGTGTAGTTTTGTCTTGATTGTAGGATAGCTTTGTGGAAGGAGCAACAGCAGCAAGGAGATAAAGCTCAACGGAGGATCTACACCAACTGTCGATAAAAAGGTTAGTCGGTTCTTCCCATGTTTGCATGTGAAAAAGGGTTTTAGATTTGGGGTAGAAGGTTAAAGGTTATTTCTGAAGGGTCATGATCTGCATGCAAGTTTAGAACCCTAGCTTGCTAGTTCGTAGGGTAGAAAAACCCCACAACAAAGAGATGGGGGACTAAACTCCACTAGTCAGGGAAAAGGCGGGGCCTAAAAGTTAAGGAAAAGGGATAAGCTAGGGAGTTTGTGCCAGGAAGGAATATTATATTAATATTTCTTAAATCATAAAGTATGGATAATTATTTTATCCTAAGTTCTAAAGTTGCGGACAAGTGGGACAAAGTAGCTCCCAACATGACAAGTGTCAAGTTGGGGACATGCATACATATATTTGGACTTAGATCATTTCGGGAATCTTGGCCATTCTTCATCCATCCAGTCAATCATCCATGAGTATGCACACACCCATTGAGTGGATATTCTTACCATCATCATTGTATCTTAACCTGTGTCCATAGCCATTTTTGTGTTGGCATAGTTGGTTAGCTTGGGAGATGGATTGAAGAAGCGGGTTGTCAGGGCCATGGGATATTAAAGAGGCGGGTTGTCAGGCCCGTGAGAAATTCTCAGTGTGAGAGAATTGCTAGGGATTGATTTCCTGAAGGTGTTGAACTACAGTTGCAGGGCTCTGAGACTTCCTGTCCATCTTATTGCTAAAGCCCTAGAAGGGAAGTGGGGCAGTCGAGGGACTGTTGAGAAGAGAAGGGGCACACTTCCTTGGCTGGGACAAGCATGTGGGGAATGAGGGACTGTAGGCTATTAGTTGAGTGAGCACCTTAGACAAAGTCTTTCCTGTTGTTCATGAGCCTTTAGCCTGGTTAGGAATCCCTTTACCCAGGTGGATTTTAGTCCCAACTCGGGGGTGACTCACTATTGAAAGTGATGGATAGTTTGGTCTAAGGCTGGGAGTTTCGTGGATGTTCTGCACGTAGTTGGTGATATTCTTACAAAGATAAGTGTCAATTGAGTGATAAATTTACATGTTGCATTGTTATTTATGTGTGTATTTTTGTGGGTTTCTCCTATGTATGTTTATAACTGTATCTATGTTTATGGCTATTTTCCGTATATGTTGCATGTCTATGTTTACTATTATTTCAACATGAATTCATGCATTTACATAAATTATTTGTCTGTTTACGTTCTAAACATAATGCTTCCGCAATATATTTGTGTGTATATACTTTAATTACATGCAGTTAGAAAAATTTATGTGGCATAGCTCAACATGACGCTGGGTTTGTTACAGTATGTTCTATAGTGAGAGAACATAAGTGTTCTCTGGTGTAGCATGGCTTGGCATGGATGGCCGAGGACATTACAAATTGGTATCAAATAATAAAAGAATGTTCTGGAGTGGCATTTCCCGACCTATAGGTGGTTGGGGATGTTACACTCATGGTATATATGCAATCCCTTCGTTACAACCAAAATTTATGTATATAGCAATGATGGTATGCAGGATTTATGGAAGAGAGAATATTGCACATTTTTTTCTCCCATGGGTACTGATTATCCACACAGTAGCATAGGGGTACTCTTTTGACTGGGATAAATTGTTGTTAGACAGTCTAGCCAACCAAGTTACAGAATATCAAGCACAAAGGGGGAGTGGGAAAGAAGATTCATTTTTCATGTCTGCTTACATTATGGATGTCGTTTGCTTCATGACGCCTTTTCCATTAATGAGATGGAGCTAGACTCCAAATAACACAGAATCTATTCATGTGTACCACTCCAAACTCTAGGAAGATAAGGCCAAAGACTTTGTCTATGATATTTTCAACTGCGTAATGGTACCAATGCATGTCGTTATCTTCAACCATCCACCTCCCAGGATTTTAGATAAATTCGTGGAAACATTAAACAGCGTGGAAGATAGGTACATAGAATAACAATTTTCGTATATTAGGGTTTTTGGCTACTCTGTTCCCCCATATGCCCTGCTGCTTTTCTTACTAGACAAGCTAGTAAGTTGAGAAATCGCCAGACAAATTGTTCTCGGTGGGATAAGAAAAGAACTCAAAGGAGTTCAGAAAAAGGTATGGCCATCCTTTCCCATACACACTAGTACATATTCTTTATTAGATTTTGGCCATGCCAAAGTGGAAGCCACAACCTTGGAGGAAATGAAACTAGTAGACATTGAATTTAAGAAACACAATCCTCATAAGGTTGTGGGTAACCATTTGGCAAGTTGTGTTCAAAAAATATATGATCATGAATATTCCCCCCATGATGAAATATTCCAAGGAGTGAGATCCTACTCAGAAGTCTTAAGTCGGGTTCGAGCTCTGCTACCCGGGGAAATGCCTGATTTCTACAAATTCCAGGAAAATTGGAGAAGGGGTCTCCCTAGATTTGTACAGGGAAAAAACTCAAAACCTCTAGGTACACAAAAAATAGAAGCCCAAGGTTCAACAGAGACGAATCTTGGTAAACAAAAAGCTGACACAAAGGAAACTGAGACCTTGAAACAGGGAACTGAGATCCCAAACCAAGAGGAAAGACTCCCAGAGATAGATACACTAGTTAAACAGGTGAAGGATCAAACAGAGATCCCCTCAAAAGGGGTAGGAGACACACCCTTGTCTCCATCAAGTGAACCAGTCACAGATGCTATCATGAAACAAGCATCCAAAGAAATTGGCAGTCCCATTCCATCCCTCACACCCTTACAATCTTCAAAGGGAACCCCAATGCAGGGATAATATTTAAGGAGGATATAACACCTATCTCCATAGAAGCATTGCCTCCTAGCGATTTCTTTCTTATCAAGAAAAGGAAGGCCGTGGTGAAGAAATAAACATACCAAAAAGAAGGTGTAATAACTAAAAAGTACAGAATATTAACGAATGGAGAAGCCTTAGAAGAGGAAGAATTCGCCGATAAGATAGTAGGAACATTAAGGGCTTATGCAATGACCAATCAATATTCAATTGGAACCTTGAAGGAATGGCTCAAACACAAATACCTGTTAATTTGAAAACTACAGACTCAGATGGAAACTATAAAAGAAAATCCCATGAATGAGGCATGTAAAAACTTTGAACAAGTCAGAGTAGCTGACCAACAGAAAATCGAATAGCTCAAATCTAATCTTGAGCAAATGAAACAGTCGGCTCAGATAATTCAAGCACAGATAATTCAACAAGAGGATTCGATAAAACAACTGCAATCTAAATTAAATTCTACTGAAAGATAGGTCATAGATATAGTGGTATTTCAAACTCAAGCCAGAAAAATATGAAAGAAGATAGAAGCGGCTCAATAGAGTCTACTGACTAAAGTAGATATTATCCAGGATCATTTTTTAGTTGATAGATCAAGACTTAGACAAAATCACCTTAAGAGAGAGAGAAGCTAAGGTGGCTCGAAGTACTTTACAGGAGGCTATTATATCAACGACGAAAGAGGAAATGGTCATTGCTTCCATATTATCCATTTGCGAATAAACTAGAGGTAACATCTTGTTAAAATTATGGGAGTATAATCTATTTGAGAACACAAAATGGCTAAAGAAGTGAGAGACTCTTGTGAAGAAACATTTGGCCTAATAAATAAAAAATTTCTAGATCTCGATAGGAAGAATAGCTCTGGTACGTTGGGAAAAATTAACATAGTTAAACATCTGCTAGATATCAATGAAAATGTGGAAAGAGACCAAGTTGAACTATCTCAGATAAAACAGGTCGATATTGCCCAAATAGATAAATGGTTTATAAAACCAATCCTATAGTTATTGTCTATCATTATATAAGACATGTAAACAAGAGGAAGACTGCCACATTTGGAAAGGAAGTGCTACACTTTCGAAGCAAATGACCAAACTAAACTTCCCAAGTTAATAGACCAGTTAGTATAAAAGTGTGTCAATTGTATTGAACAGGGGAAAGGGAAGACTTTTGGAGGCCAGTAATACAGTTGATTATTCCATCCTATTTTGGATCTAGAGGACAAAGAAAGGAAAAAACCCCGCCAACATGAAGGAAGACAAGGGACAACAAAGTGAAATGTTTCATCTTTTCATTTGTAACCGGAATTTTTCGAGTGATATAATTTGAAACGTTTTAATCTAGTATAAATATACATTTTGAGAAAGAAACTGAGGCTTCTTTTTGCTAATTGTAAAGTTGAAGACTCTCTTTAATGAGAATTAATACAAATGCAGGCCATAGATTCTATATCTCGTCTATTTTAAGTTATGTGTTCTTTGTATTTCCATATTCTCACATCCTTTCATATATTTTCTTTGATGAATGCAAATCGCAATTTAGTACAACCTCTACTGTGGTTATGTTATACTCAGTAATCTAATAACAAATAGATTTTCCTCTGTATTCACTATTAGTTAATACAAGACCTGAATGTTGATTAGATGCTATATTTTACACTTCGTTGAAAGTTATATTGCTCACTTTCTTCTTCTGTTATAGAGTAAGATTCTTAAGTAATTTATGCCTTTATTTTATTAGCATCTTTGTGTTTTTTCTATCATTTCATTCAATTTTTTCAAATTTAACTAAGATGCGAGAAACAACCTCTGAGTTGTTATAATATTAATTCATTTCAAGAACTTTTCTTTGTTATTTATGTGGTGAAAGGAAAACATTGAAACCTTTTCTTCATTTCCTTATGCCTGACATTATACTCGTAGCCATAGTATAAACTCAGGAACAACATATTTCCGGCGCCATTTCCGGGGATAGAGAAACAAAGTTATTTTTCCCTGGGAGAACGACATTTGCAAGTTTATTTCTTTGATAGTGAAAAAATATTGAACAAATTATAAAGGCTAAGTTTTTATTATTCACTTGGCGACTCCACATTTTAAATAAGCTGGCATCTGGTCGAAGGAACACTAGACAAAACCTAGATGATAAGAATACCATGTCTGTTTTTGACCCTGAAAAAATACTGAAACCAAGAGGATTCCTTAAAAAAGCTATTGCGGTTTACCAACCTAAATACACACAGTGTAAGGCAAAGGTTCCACTTGAAACCATAAACCCTAAATTATTTCTACCCGGAATTAAGAATGAATCTCATTCGACTACCTCTTGTGTAAGTGAAGGTAAGACATCTATAGTAAAATTTGTTTTTATTGATATCCCATCAGCTCTCGAACTAAATTTACCAACCTCACAAAGTATAGAAGAGTATACCATACACTCAGATTCAACTTCTGTAGGTTCTCCCATGTACATATCTTGCAAGTCAGAGGAATCGAGTCCCCGTATCTTGTTTCCCCCACTTTCAGTTTTTCTGTCTCCTGATAAACTGTTCTCATAATCCTTTTTTCTTCATCTTGAAGAAGCTAAAGGATCGCTATACATCTTTGAAAACCCTCTTTATAATGTACCGGTTTCCTCTCCTAGAATATCTATGGCAGCTGTTGGAGGAGGTGGAGGGGGCGGTCAAGGTCCACCCCCACCCCCTAGGATTTTTGCTAAAGTAGCTTCCAGATATTCTCCATTGGTCCTCCCATTGCCCCTTCATGATTTACCTAAAAAATACATGAAATTCCTACCTAAGTTAACAGGTGAGGGAGACATAACCGTAGTTGAACATATAATTTTTTTCGATCAATTTGTAGATATTCTCGGTCTCGAACATGAAGACGTCTATTCACGGTTTTTTGTTCAAGCCTTTGAAGGACAGGTGAGAACTTGGTTTTAAGGTTTAGCCACATGATCAATCAAATCCTACGATGAGTTAGAAAACTATTTTTTTAGGCAATGGGGTGAGAGGAAAGATCACCTATACTACTTAACTGAGTTTGGAGCCTTAAGAAAGAAAAATTCTGAAACTGTTATTGAGTTCATTCAAAGATTTAATAAACTATATAATAATATCCCAGTTGAAGTGAAACCCTCCCATCCTGTAGCCAATGTAACTTTTGTAGGAGCTTTTGAACTCAATTTTACACTATTACTAAGAGAAATAAGGGCTGGCAAACTTACCTAAATGCAAGATGATGCCGTAGAAATTGAGTCAAATATGATGGCTTCTGGAAAATTAAAAGAAAAAATGGAAACAAGAAACAAAGAGATTAAATGATTTAGGGAACAAGAAGGATCTTCCAGGGGTGGGAGGTCCATAGACGATAATATGGATGCCATGGAAAAGATAATCAAAGAACTATCAAATAAAATTTCAAAGATGGAACTAGATCAATCTAAAGCAGACCAGTTCATCAGGAGAGAATTCAGAAGGAAACCTAATCCCCAAATACAACAAAGATAGATTAAAAATGAAGATCAAAAAGTTCAGACTCCTTTAAAGAATGAAACTTTTATAGGAGGAAATGACATGCAAGTTTTTGAGGATTTAGAAGATGATATGAATAATATCGTTGATGATTGCCATCAACCTCATTTGACTAGACAAGATTACGAGAGGTCTTTAAATATGGAACATCAGTCTAATGAGGATAGAAAAACAAATAATACAGAAGATTCTACTTACCAGGGGATCGTCGATAGTATAATGGCCGAGATCCAACATAAGTATAATCTAAGGTCTAAAACTAAAAACTTAACAACTACCCAACCAAAGAAAATGCTTCCAAGAGGCGAAGTATATGAGCTAGCTCAAAAGGAAACTGAAATAAAAAATACCAAAATAAAAGGAGCTGAGATCCAGACCAGGAGAACTAAGATAGCTAAAACACAGACAACATAAATAAAACCAACTGAAAATAAAGCAATACAAACAAATAAATTAGAAAAGAAGGAGACCGAAGTACCAATCAGAGAAATTGAAGAAACTATACAAGGTTTCAGCCTAGAATATGAGATTAACAAAATCAAAATACTGATACCTCTGGTTGAACTGGAAAATAACCCTGTTTACTGAAAAAAAATCACCACAATGATAAATTTTTGAAATATGGGAAGTCAAGATGACGTTATATATTTGGAAGATGATAAGCCTAATATAATTTTTGGTATGCATTTTGAAGGGGCTAGAGATATCGTTGCTCCTTTCTACATTACACTAAATGTGCATGATCGTCTGCTACATAACTGCATGTTGGATTTTGGAGCCTCACATAACGTGATGCCCAAGGCTATTATGGATAGATTTGGCGTCGAAATTACCAGGCCGTATGGAGACCTGTATTCATTTGATTCAAGGAAATTTAAATGTATGGGGATGATGAAAGACTTAGTAGTAAATATTGCACAAATCCTAGTAAAAAGTGTTCTGATGGATGTGGTTATTGTTGATATACCTCTGAAGTATGGTATTCTATTATCTAGGTCTTGGGGTGCTAAGCTTGGAGGATCCCTTCAGTTGGACATGACATATGCCACGATTCCCATTTTCGGAGGAAAATTCACCTGATTATACCGGAAAACATGACTGGCATACATGGTAAGTGATCCACATAATCCTAGCAATTTCCCTGTTTATGTCACTGATCAGGATCTTGGAAATTGTATTTTATCAATTGATGAAGATATAGATGAATGTGCTGAAGATTTCACAGAAACAAATAAAATAGAAAAGATAAAAGAAAGTGTATATAGTGTTGGAATCTTGAAAATGTATTTCGATGGTGCTTCATCATGTGAAGGAGTAGGCGCAAGAGTACTCTTTGTAGCACCTGGGAACACGTTTATCATTCCTTTCTCTTACATACTACAGTGGGTCATAGACTACACAAATAATGTATGCAACTACGAAGCCCTGGTCTTGGGATTATAAGCTGCTAGAAAGTTAAACATAAAAAACTTGGAAGTCTATGGAGATGTGGAATTAATTGTGAAACAAGTAAATCAGCAGTACGAGGCCAAACACCTAAGATTGATATCTTATATAAAATGTGCCTGGGATTTAATGGAAATTTTTTTCTCATTAGTTAAGGTGCATTACATTCCCCGTATAGAAAATCTACAGGCCGAATCATTAGGCAAAGAAGCCTCAAATTTTGTACCTCTTACAGCTTTCAAATTAAAGTATCACATAGAGGTGAGGCATAGACCTTCCATACCAAACAATATATAACACTGTTAAGTGTTCGAAGATGATGAACAGATCAGGAATTTCCTTGAAATGGTGGAGGACTTCGCTGAAATGCACATTGACCAAGAAAACTAGGATGACCATGCTTGGATTATGCAAGAAGGGGAGGACCCACAAGAGTTCCAAGAAAAGATCGTGAATCATCACATGTTAGTACTAAAAGAAAAAACAAATCCCTAAAGGTATAATCCCCTTAGAAATACTATTTTACCAAAATGACATGCCTTTAAATTCTACTCTGCAACCTCAACCAGAAGAAGTCGAAGATTGCGATATAGGTACCACAGAAAAGCCTAGAATAGTAAAAATATCAAAATATATTCCTCTTGAGATGAAAGGTAAGTATGCAGATTTACTCGAGCAATATAAAAACATTTTTTCTTGGTCTTATGATGGGCTGAGAACTTATGACACCAGTGTGATCGAACACAAGATTCCTTTAAAGCCAAGTGTTAAACCTTTCAGACAAAAGATCAGGAAAATCAATCCCATATTATTACCCATGGTTGAAAAAGAAGTAAAAAAGCTCTTGGACGCTGAAATAATTGTACCACTCAGGTACTCTGAGTGGGTAGTTAATCCGGTCCCAGTTATGAAGAAGAGTCGAGAAATCAGACTGTGTGTAGATTTTAGAAATTTAAATAAATCATCTCTCAAAGACAATTATCCACTACCCAAAATGGATCATGTTCTAAAAAAAGTGGTCGGAGAAAATAAAATGTCAATGATCGACGATTTTTTTGGTTACAATCAGATTGCTATTAATGAAGATGATAAAGAAAAGACAACATTCACCACCCCATGGGGTACATTTATGTATGATAAAATGTCTTTTGGTTTGATGAATGGAGGTGATACTTTCCAACGAGCTATGGATATCGCCTTCATTGGCAAAAGAGATAAATTCGTCGTTATTTATCTCGATGATATGACCGTTTTTTCCAAATCTGATCAAGAACATCGAATCCACCTCAAGCAAACATTCGAGAAATGCCGCAAATTTGGTTTGTCTTTAAATCCCAAGAAATATCACTTTGCAATGAAAGAAGGTAAACTCTTGGGCCATACTGTATCTCGGGATGGAATTAAAATCAATCCTAAAAGGGTCGAATCTATTGACACTATAAATATTCCTAGAAATATAAAATAAATCTAATCATTTTTAGATTTTTTTTTTTTCAGGAGATTTATCTCGAACTTTGCTAAAATTGTGAAATTGATTACAAATATGCTCAAGAAGAACAACAAAGTTAAATGTATGGCCGACAAAAAAGCATCATTTACACACATCAAGAAATTATAGGTGAAGCACCTGTACTGGCAATCCATGATTATCAAAAGGAATTTTTTATCTTTTCGTTTGCATCCGAACATACAATTGTAGTGGTACTCCTCCAGAAGAACGAAGAGGGTTTTGAGAAACCAATAGCATTTTTCATTAAGAGACTTAGAGATGTGGAGTTGAGGTACGACATAATGGAAAAACATGCATATGCCATGGTGAAAGAACTAAAAGATTTTAGAACCTACGTACTGCATTCCAAGATCATTGCATATGTACCCACCAGTTCCATTAAGGATATATTGGTTCAGCTTGATAATGACGGAAAGAGGGGTCGATGGCTTGCTAAAATTTAAGAATTCGATCTAGAGGTAAAAATGACAAAGCTCGTAAAGGGACAGGGTTTGGCTAAGCTACTAGCCGAATCAAATTTCAGAGCACTTGGAATAAATAACCTACAAGAGCATGAAGGATATTTAGACATAGATGAATTCAACTACCAAATATCTACAGCCAGAATCAAAGAGAAGTTTGCATCTTCGGGTTGGTATAAAGACATAGTATATTATCTTCTGACTCTGAAATGCCCAAACGATAGGTCTCTGTCTAATACTAGGACACCGAAATTGCATGCGGTAAAGCATTGTATCTCAGAAATCCAATTGTATTGGAAAGACCCTCTACGTTTTCTACTATTTTGTTTACTAGAATCTGAAACAGAAAGAGTTATAAATGAATTTCATGAAGGAGTGCGCAGAGGGCATCATGCATGGAGAGAAACAGCCTATAAAATCTTGAGAGTAGGATATTATTGGCCTAAGTTATTCGCAGATGTGAATGCCAAAGTAAGATCCTATAACTCCTGCCAATTATTTTCAGGCAAGCAGAAACTCCCAGCATTACCTTTGGTCCCAGTTAAAATGGAAGCCCCTTTTCAACAATGGGGGTTAGATTTTATAGGAGAAATCAATCCTCACTCCAGTGTGCAATATAGATGGATCTTGACTGCTACATATTATTTCTCCAAATGGGTAGAAGCTATCCTGACTAGAAAAGTGACAGATTCGGTGGTGATAAATTTCTTGGAGGAAAATATATTATCTAGATTCAGTTGTCCCTGGAAGATAGTTACCGATAATTCCCAAGCACTCAAATCTATGGAAATGGTTATCTTTTGCCAAAAATACAATATTGTGCTGGGTCATTCTACAATGTACTATCCTCAAGGCAATGGGTTAGATAAATCATCAAACAAAATATTAATCACCATAATAAAAAAGGTTTTGAATGAAAATAAGAAAGCTTGACATGTGCATTTGAAATATGCCTTGTGGGAAAATTGGATGGGCACCAAGAAATCGGTCGCAACTTCTCCATTTCAAATGGTATACGAGACTAATGTAGTATTACCCATAAATTGGGCTCTACCTGTAATGAAACTTTGGCAAAATGAAAATGAAGAACCAAATCATGTCACAAGAAGAATAAATCAACTAATCAAAGTTCAACAAAATAGGGCTGAAGTGGATGAAAAAATTCAAAAATATCAAGACAACATGAAAGCCCTGTTTGATCATAAGGCTAAAGATAGGTAATTCCTCATTGGTGACTTAGTTTTGAAATGGGAAGCTAGGAGAGAAGACTCGACCAAACAAGGCAAATTCGATCATATCTGGTATGGACCATTCAAAGTTACAGCCTCCGAAGGGAAGAACTCATTTCTGCTAGAAACTTTGGACAGTAAAATCCTCAATGCCCCTATCAATGGGTGTTATCTTAAGCACTATATGCAATAAACGATTTCCAAAATCCCATTGTATATACCGGTTTGTGTTTTTTGTTTTTTACAGTTTTTAGGTAAGTCTTACTTCCACCGTAAATAAAACAGGTTAGTGATTTCATAGAAAAGTAAATGTAAAATAATTTACACATTGAACGTTGTGACCTGTAAAACCCTGACACTCTTCATGTTGTTTTTACATAGGATTTTTGTCGATAGCTCAAACATTATGAAGGAGACAAACAAGTGGTCGTATTTCATAAATATTGGTTATCCCAAAAAGGTGATAAATAAATAATTTACTTAGATGAGGGAGAAATGGCAAATCAAAGGTATGAGTCTCTAAATTACTTAGATTTCCAAAGAATATCACCTGGTGCAACAACGGTCTTATATGTATAAATATACTTTCTAGATGTATTATCAAAAGAACGATTTTTCAAAATAAAATCATAAAAGCGATCATCTGGATAAAATTAAAATAAACAGAAACAAAAGAAATAATGTGAACTTAGAGAAAAAAATTCAAGAGTCAGGTTTGCATAATAACAACCACATTTATGAAATCCGAAACCCCTCTATTACCCTATTCAAATCTTTCGTATTATTCCCCTTGAATCCAGATTCCTCCCTATGGCCTCCACAGAGGAAGGAGGGGTCACACTTTACCTCTGAAAGCTGACAAACAAATCTTTAGAAAAACAACAAGTCCTCATGGCCCCTCTGGCTCCTACTAAACAAAAGTATTTAGGCTAATCCTAACTCTTTTAGTTCTTTTAACATGTTTTAAATGATTAGTCTTACTGAGAAGAAGGCCCCTGGAAATAAAAATATCCCCCATAAGTTTTCCTGCAAACTAATATGTTTTGAAGGTCAAAAGAAGACTTGTCTAGAGTAATCAAAGTGAGTTAACAGACCTCTGTTGCCAAAATTATTAACAGATATCACCCCGAGTATACTTTATACAAATTGATTGCCCCCACCTCATGTTTTAAAAAGAAAGTATAAGACAGATGGTGAAAGGAAATTCACAAATGATTTCCCCCATCTAGTCCAAAAATAAGAGATGATGAAAGGAAATTAATTAAATGATTTCCCTCATCTCATCATTTAAATGAAAAGTTACAAACTGAAGTGGTGAAAGGAAATTCAATAATGAGAATCAGATAACTTCACTGGGATACTGAATAGGCTCGTTAGTAGTGAAATAATGTCCAAGATATCTATAAGGCTGTTATACATGAATTATATTATACTCTGGTAACCAGTTTTCTTTTTGATTAGATCCACATCCCAAATTCACGCAGGACTCCCTAATTAGAAAAAACATTGAAATTACTTCGACTTGATGCAAGAAATATCGATAGAAACTATTAGAATTCCTAAGGTTGTTTTGAAAGTAGACACAAAATAAGTTTCAAGGAAGAGGAAGTCATTGAAGGACCTAAAATTGAGATTAGTAAACAATTAAGTTTTGAAAGCTTTCAGAGATAAAGATGAGACCTCAGATTTCCTCTATACCCTCTTTTTGAAAACGTTTCGCAAAAAGAAAGTAATGACTGCATTTACCCAATAAAGGCATGTGGTCTACTGTTCTTCTCGTCCCGTAGGGAGACGAGATCCCTATATGGAGCCTATGTTGGAACACATATATTTTTTCAAAATACTCCAGTTACCAAAAGGTTGAATCCACCCACTCTTTCTAATAACAAAAAAGATAACCATAAACCTCAAATCTTGGATTTTGAGATTTCGCAGATCTAACGGTTATACATATCAAAGCTGTCAATGTCCTGACATGCGAAATAGCGAAGCTGTTAATCATGATCATCAAAGCATTAAGAAACAATTATCACTATTTTAATGCATTGCACCTTCGCGATTTGGGAGTCACGCCTCGAGCGACCTTCGAATGTCCAATGAGAGAAGTTGTGAAAGCGATTTAGGATAAACCTGGTTAATCACAAGACTAATGATAATTAACGTTAGTTAATTGTTATCATGACTTCGCGACTCGACGATTTTACCTTAAAATGACATCTTTGTAACCCCGATACTCGAGGTCATGAAATTTATAAACTAATCATGATCAATTAAAAACTTAAGTTTGATCAAAGTTAATTAACCAAATCCCAATATCGCAAATTTGGGGTTCATGGCCCAAGACTAAGTATAAAATCGTCCAAGACTACGAATGCTAAAAAAGGATTAATAACTAATTGCAATTAATTAAAGGATTAAACTAGGTTAATTAACATCTTAAACAACTTTTAACCTATAAAGCTTATGGGTAAAGAATTAAATGTTTCTACGATCATCCCAAGTCACGAAATATCAAACATTTATGGCATTTATAAGAGAATTAGGGAAATGATTGAAAGTAAGATCTTTCTTTATTTCCAAATATTTCTATTAAAGGAATTAAACGTTTTGTCAGCAAGGACCCGCACAAACTCGAGTACTCTAAGCGAAAGAATTTCCGTCATTACTTGAATTTTGTTCTATTTTCACAGAGCCCATTTAGCGAGATAACCATTGTTTGTATTTTCATCCTCTATAACAGGAAATATAATCTCGATATTTTATATCATGGCTCCATGAAAAATGCCCAAAACAGCTGGTGAAAGTTCAGGACAGAGTTCGGATATTATTTCTGATACTTTGTCTAGAAACATCAACACAGTCAAAACATGGACACAGGTTTTTAACATCTTGCAATATGAGCTGATAAAATGCCTAGAAAACTCAAGAGAAAACGATAAAGAAGACTTCTATAGAAAATACAAAGGGGTCGCTCAATCGGAGATGCAAAAGTTAGCAACAAGGCCATGACTTTTCCCCTATTGTGATATGGTTAAATGGGCGTTGGACCATGTAGATATCCCGACTAGGACAATATTTAACACGCATAAGGTGATTGTTGGGACATTTAGGCCGGAGCATTTGCAGGCGATGTACAAATTGTCCCCCACACCCAATTTTACTTACAATGCCAAATTCTTAGAGGGTTTCAAAAAGAAAGAATGCGAGCAATTTGGAAAAACCTTGTCCGACCTGATCAAAGATTGGTGCTCATGCCCAGAAAAGTTCATAGTGGACACTCATGGTATATACACAATCTGTTCATTACAACCACAATTTATGTATATAGTAATGATGGTATGCAAGCTTTACGGAAGAGGGAATACTGCACATTTTTTTCTCCCATGGGTACCGCTTAACCACGTAGTATAAGAGGGGTACTCTTTCGAAGGGGCTAAATTATTGTTAGACAGTCTGACCAACCAAGTTACAGAATATCAAGCATAAAGGGCAAGTGGGAAAGAATCTTCATTTTTCATGTCTGCTTACATTGTGGATGTCATTTTATTCATGACACCTTTTCCATTAGTGAGCTAGAGATGGAATCCAAATAACGCAGAACCAATTCATGTGTACCACTCCAAACTCTGGGAAGATAAAGATAAAGACTTCATCTATGATATTTTTAACTGTTTAATGGTACCAATGCATGTCGTTATCTTCATCCATCCACCTCCCAAGATTTCAGATAAAGTCATGGAAAACTTAAACAACGTGGCAGACTGGTACATAGAAGAACAATTCTTGTATATTAGGGTTTTTGGTTACTCTCTTCCCCAATATGCCCTACCTCTATTCTTACCAGAAAAGCTAGTATGTCGAGAAATCGCTAGGCAAACTGTGCTCGACAGGATAAGAAACGAATTCAAAGGATTTCATAAAAAGGTATGGCTATCCTTTCCCATACACATTGGTACATGTTCTTTATTAGATTTTGGTCATGCCAAAGTGAAGGCCATAACCTTGGAGGAAATGAAACTAGTAGACATTGAATTTACGAAACACGATCCTTATAAGGTTGTGGGTAACCATTTGGCAAGTTGTGGTCTAAAACGATATGAGCAGGAAGATTCCCCCCATGATGAAATATTCCAAGGAGTGAGATCCTACTCGGAAGTCTTAAGTCGGTTTCAAGCTCTGCTACCCAGGGAAATGGTCGATTTCTACAAATTCCAAGAACACCGGAGAAGTGATCTCCCCATATTTTTAAATGAAAAAACCTCAAAAACTCCAAGTACACAGCAAATAAAATCCCAAGGTTCAAAGAGAATCTTCGAAAACAAAAACATCAGGAGAAAATAGAGGAAAATGAGACCTTTAAATAGGGAACTGAGATCCCAAGCCAAGAGGAAAGACTCCCATAGATAGACACACCAGTTAAATAGGTGAGGGATCAAACAGAGACCCCCTCAAAAGGGGTAGGAGACACACCCTTGTCTCCATAAAATGAATCGGTCATAGATTCTATCATGAAACAAGCATCCAAAAAAATCGACAGTTACATTCCACCCGTCACACCCTTACAATGTACAAAGGAGAACCCCAATGTAGGGATAATATTTAAAGAGGATTTAAGACCTATCTCCATAGAAGAATTGCCTCCTAGCGATTTATTTTTTTTAGTAAGAAAAGGAAGGTCGTGGTGAAGCGAGAAACATACCAAAAAGTAGGTGCAACAACTAAAAAGTACATAATATTAACGGATGGAGAAGCCTTAGAAGAGGAAGAATTCACCGATGAGATAGCAGGAACATTGGGGACTTATGCAACAACCAACCAATATTGAGTTGGAACCTTGAAGGAATGAATCAAGAAAAAAGACCTGTTAATTAGCAAATTATAGACTTAGATGGCAACTGTAGAAGAAAATGCCAGGAATGAGGAATGTAAAAACCTTGAACAAGTCAGAGTAGCTAATCAACAAAAAATCTAACAGCTCAAATATAATTTTGAACAAATGCAACAGTCACCTCAGACAAGTCAAGCACAGATAAGTCAACAGGAGGAGTTAATAAAACAACTGCAATGTAAATTAAATTCTACTAAAAGCCAGGTCATAAATATAGTGGTATTTCAAACTCAAGCCATGGAAATACGAA
Organism: Picea mariana; assembly: GCA_032191745.1. Classification (NCBI taxonomy): domain Eukaryota; kingdom Viridiplantae; phylum Streptophyta; class Pinopsida; order Pinales; family Pinaceae; genus Picea; species Picea mariana. The sequence continues at coordinate 45,909 of JASDQU011403459.1, forward strand.
AGAAGATAGAATAAGCTCAACAGAGTCTACTTACTAAAGTAGAAATTATTCAAGATCATTTTCAGTTGATAGATCAAGCCTTAGAAAAAATCACCTTAAGAGAGAGAGAAGATAAGGTGGCTCGAAGTACTTTCCAGGAGGCTATTATATCAACGATGAAAGAGGAAATGGTCATCGCTTCCATATTATCCATTCGAGTACAAATCAGAGGTAACATCATGTTAAAATCATCGGAGCATAATCTATTAGAGAATAGAAAAATGGATAAAGAAGTGAGAGACTCTTGTGAAGAAACATTTGGCCTAATAAATAAAAAATTGCTAGATCTTGATAGGGAGAATAGCTCTGGAATGTTGGGGAAAAATTAACATAGTTAAACATCTGCTAGATATCAAGGAAAATGTGTAAAGAGACCAAGTTGAACTATCTCAAATAAAACAGGTCGATATTGCCCAAATAGATAAATGGTTGATAAAACCAAACCCACAATTATTGTCTATCATTATAGAAGATAGACAAATAGGAGAAAGACTGCCACAATTGGAAAGGAAGTGCTACACTTTCGAAGCAAATGACCAAACTAAACTTCCCAAGTTGATAGCCAAGTTGGTAGAAAAGTGTGTCAATTGTATTGAACTGGGGAAAGGGAAGAATTCTGGAGGCCAGTAAATACAGTTTCTTATTCCATCCTATTTTGGAGCTAGAGGACAAAGAAAGGAAAACACCCCACCAACATGAAGGAAGACTAGGTACAATGAAGTGAAACATTTCATCTTTTCATTTGTAACCGAAAGTTTTCAAATGATAGAATTTGAAACGTTTTAATCTAGTATAAATATACATTTTGAGAAATAAACCAAGGCTGATTTTTTTCGATTGTAAAGGAGAAGACTCTCTTTAACGAGAATTAATACAAATGCAGGCCAGAGATTCTACATCTCGTCTATTTTGAGTTATGTGTTATTTGTCTTTGCATATTCTCACATCCTTTCATATATTTTCTTTGATGAATGAAAATCGAAATTTATTACAACCTCTAATGTGGTTATGTTATACTCAGTAATCTAATAACAAACAGATTTTCCTCTGTATTCAATATTAGTTAATACAAGACCTGGATGTTGATTAGATGCTATATTTTACACTTCATTGAAAGTTATATCGCTCACTTTCTTCTTCTGTTACAGAGTAAGATTATTCAGTAATTGATGCCTTGCTTTGATTAGCAACTTTTTGTTTTTTCTTTCATTTCATTCATTTTTTTCAAATTTAACTCAAATGCGAGAAACAACCTCTGAGCTATTATAATATTAATTCATTTCAATAAAATTTCTCTGTTATTTATGTGGTGAAAGGCAAACTTTGAAACCTTTTTCTTATTTCTTTATGCCTGACATTATACTTGTAGCCTTAGTATAAACTCAGGAACAACAACCAGAAGGAATATCAAGCAAAACATTGTCAGGAGACTGAAAAAGAGAATGTCAATCACCTTGATTTGTTGTAGCTGAATGATTGAGAACATGATCTTCATTCTTAGGTCCATCATCTTCATTGATAATCTCATTGATGGATATTCCATGAAAATATTCACTTGAAGGAATATCATCATCACCCATAAGACTATCAATGTCATTAAGATTCTAACTTGGAGAAAAATTTCCATCATCGTCATCGATACCTTGAAAATCCTCATTTGGAGGAAAATCATCATCAACATTGTGTCCACCATTGACATAATCATCTTCACTTCTTTCAAAATCGCCACTTGAGGGAAATTTTTCATCATCCTTCTTATTGCCTTTAAAATGTTCATCAGTATCTTGAAAATCCTCACTTGGAGGAAAATCATCATCATCAACGTTGTTTCCTTTTAATTTCTCGCTAAGGAAAGAGTGTCTACCATTGACATAATCATCTTCACTACTTTGAAAATCCCCACTTGAGGGAAATATTCATCATCCTCATTACTAGCTTGAAAATCCTCACTTTGAGGAAAATCTTTATCATTCTCATCGGTACCATGAAAATCCTCACTTGGAGGAAAATGATCACCACCAATATTGCCTCCTTTAAATTCCCCATTTGGGAAAGACTTTCCACCATTTCCATAATGATCATCACTACTTTTAAAATCCCCACTTGGGGGGAATTCTTCATCATCCTCACTTTTTCCTTGGAAATCCTCACTTGGAGGAAAAGCTTCATTAATACCTTCAAAATAATCACTTGGAGGAAATCCATCATCACCAACATTGTTGTCTTTAAATTCCTCAATTGGGAAAGAGTTCCCACCATTTTCATAATCATCTTCACTGCTTTTAAAATTTCCACTTGAGGGAAATTATTCATCATATTCATTGGTGCCTCGGAAATATTCATAGGTAGCTTGAAACTCCTCAATTGGAGGAAATTTTTCATCCCAAACATTTCTACATTGATCATAATCTCCACTTTGACCTACATTTTGATTATTTGCATTACAATTAAACTGCTCAATAGATTGATCACTATCATATTCCTCCTCTTCATCATCGGTGCCTTCAAAGTCCTCTAATTTTGGATTTTCCTCGGGAACATGTTGAATAACATTGCTTGCACTATGATCAAACTTCTGACTAGCTGAAAAATACGATTCCTCATTTGCATTAAGAGCATTCCCATCACATTTCCTAGTCCCAATAAAAGAGGTATGCCAACAATTTCTTGATGTCTTAGAAATAAAATATTTTTTATTCGACGAAGCCATTACTTCTCACTAAAAACATAGAATGATAAAAATGCTCACCCTCCCAATGACGTCCTTATAAATTGCAGAATGATCTTTTCCTTCTAAAATTTTGTCCACCCAAAAATTCTCCCCCCAAAATATTCCACAAAATTCCCCCCCAAAATATTCCCTCCAAAATTTCCCCTTCGATTTTTTCCCTCCAAAATTCCCCCCCAATGTTTTCCCTTAAAAATTAAAAACAACTTTTTCTCTTTTATTTCGTTATTTACTTGTTAATTACAATATTTCTCATGTTTGTTTATTTATCCCACATTCATTAAATATAGCAATGATCCATATAATTTTAGGTATATATGTAGACAATCTTCTTCATTTTTATTTGTCCTAGATTCGTCATACTAACAGTAATTTATATCATCTGTGTTATATATACACAATCTTGTTTTGTCTTTTTACATTGTGTGAAATCTTGGGCAGTGTTATTTAAAGGATTTGGAGCAGGATACAATGGAGAAACATCGAGAAGACATTCGAGGAGAATCTATCATTTCAGAGGTTAGTTATTTTTTAATTTCTTACCATTTACCAAAACAACAATTCTAAGATCATCTTTAAATCACATAAAGGTTTTTCATGCGAAAATTATAAAAACCCTAAATTTTTCTAGATGTTTTCTATTTTTTTCTAAAAAAATCACAACTTTTTAAAAAAATCGAGACTTTTTTCAAAGAAATTTTAACAAAATTCTTAACATTTTTTGAAAAAAATAAGAAAAAACAACAAATTTAGGTATATTTTTGTAAGTTTTTTTAGCCTTTTTATTGTTTTTAACTTAAATGTGTTTAGTTTTGGCCCATGGTGGTTACTGGGCGATGACAAGAGATAGGACATGGGGACTGGGGCAATTTCGGGCATCACCTTAGCCCCCAGATTCCAAGGCTTGGTCTCAACATCGACCTAATAACTCCATGGGTCATTTTTTTTTTTTTAAATTAGTTCTTATATTAAATGTTTTGTTTCTTAGTTTATTATAATGTAAAAGGTCTATTTTGTTTTTCCTATAAGAAAAATGGAAAGAAAGAGATTATCTAAAAATATATCTCGATCATGACCTACAATAATGGAATCCAAAATTGCAACTGGAACCTCCATGAATGCTACGCAATATATTGATAGCATAACACCTAAGCTATGAAGGGAAATGCAGAATGCTAGAGAGGAAGGTGAAAACAAACTAGAATATTATTGTTTTGTTAAAGAAAAGAAAGGCAACAATGAAGATCATATATATTTGTATTTTTCTTAATTAGAATATGTGCAAGGAAATTGTCAGACACTTGGCTTGTTACGAGATATATGTTTGGTGGCAGCCATAGATATTGTTTATACACTCATCAAACAAGGAAGAACTTATATCAATATTAGATATTGTTTCAAATTGAGCAATTATAACAAGAATGAATGTTTTTCAAAATTATGTGGATCCATTGTTGATGACATTGAGAAAGGCAATGCAATTTTTTTATTTTTTATTTTTGTATCATTTATTATTTTTAGTATCATGGTAAATTTTAAATTTTATTTAACATTAAAATGTTATATTTTATTTTTACAGTATTTTTTTGAACAAATTTCACATATCTTAGTGGGGATTTACTCTATAGAGAATAATACCATGCATTTCATCAACTCTTTACATATTGAAAAGACACAAGAATGAAGGAAAAAGAAACAGAAAGTAATGGAGGTTGAAGATACAGGAGTAGATAGAGAAGAACATGAAATAAAAAATAAAAGTCCTCATTCTAGAAATCATAAAAGGGTTACATTTGAAAATGAGGAAAATCCAAATGATTATTTTTTTGAGATTAGTCCCAATGAGGTTATCGCTCCTTCTTGCAAAATAATAAACAAGATAAACGCAAAAGAGTGATGTCCAATGATGAGTCAATTCCTATTGATTATGAAGAAATCATTGATTTAGAAGGAAACCATTTAAATCATAAGAGGAAGAAATAAAATGTTGTTGATGATGTTCAAGAAGACATCATTAGCTCTGAGTATTATAGTGAATGTCCTAAAGGTAGTAGAGAAATAATAACACCAGGTGTTGATCTAGAGGATGGTATTATGAAAACAACACAAAATGTCATTCGAAATAGATTGAGGATGATGAACTTAGTTGATGATGGCAATACATTTCATTTGAATGTGAAACAAATTTATAAACCCATAGAAGGGAAATAAAATATCAAATTAGAAAACCACATCACTTGCATATTCACAATTTGAAAGCATTGATTAGGTACAATCCATGTGCACATGTGGTTGACTACCTAGTTCTTGTTGACCCAATGGAAGTTCCTATGAGGCAAGAATTTGGTAGATTAAATTTTGTTGACTTCAAATATTATGTGATTAGGGGAAATCATTCTGTAGAGGCTAGAAGAGAATTGATGTAAGAATATCCCAATAATCCCATTTTTGAGATAGTTAAATGAATAATTCATGTTGGTTTATCAAATTCAGAAGCAAAGTTATTGGCATGGGATCATAACACACACAATGAGTACAAAATGTCCATTAATTTCATTCAAAGCGTGAGATTTATCCATAATGAGTTTTGTAAAATATGTCAAGGGGAAAGATCAAATGTTGATGCCAAGTTTCAGAAGCAATGTTGTATGGAAATATGATTCCCACTTGATGATGAAAATACAAAAGAAAACAATTGCAAAGGAAGTGATGTATTTAGAGTTCTGGATAGATATTTTCAATTGGGATATAGAACTGGACATGTATGGGATTTGATAAATGATATCTTCACCCTATGGGAAAATATCATTATAAAAAATCAGAGAGTTAAGAAGGCTAAACCATTGATATGTGGCACAAGTAAGACAAGTCCTGAAATAAAAAATCTTCCAGATGATATGACTATAACACCTTGGAGAACAATACAAGGAGTGAAGGATGAGAAAGTTATCATAGCTATATTATCACATGGAAGGTCAAGAGAATTTTCAATGGAAGAAATGTGTGATGAATTTAAAAAGTAAGTTTTTTGAGTTATTTTTATTTATGTTAGGACAAGAAAGTTAATTTTTTCACTTTAACATATCAATGTTCTAAGTATTTTATTATTTATATCATTATAAAATTATTATATTTTTATTTAGTCACAAGGTGTATATGAGAGTACAAGAGGAAATGGTCAAGATGTTGAATGAGGAAAGTTGGGATGATGTTAAACTCAACTATCCATATTCAAGCTCTACAACAGTATTGAAACAATTGTTTGTTGCATGCAAAAAAGTATGTTGATTTATTACATTCATATTATTCATTTGTAAGTTAATTTATTTCTATTTTAATACTTATAGATATATAACTATATTTTTTTTGTTTCATTAAAGATTCCAAAGAAGAATGCAGATGAATTACGTGAAACCTTCAAAAGTTTTATTCAAAAAGCTAAGTTTGAAAGAGAAAGAAGGAGACGTGTTCAAACTGTTGAAATTCATGACACCCTTGATTACTACATTTGGAATGGGCTCGAAAATTTTCAATATAAGGTGATATTAGTGTAAATGTGTTAAAACTTCACAAAATAGATCTATATAAATAATAATACACACATTTGCAGAGAGAATTGGAGAAAGAAGAAGAAGGAGAGAAACAATGAAAGAATTCTCATTAACTGTTATGAATAATGAATAATTTACACGTGATATACTCTATATAAATCAATGAGTGCACACTGGAGGAGAAAAAATGTGTGATAGTGGTGGTATAGAGTGATATGGACACACACCAGTAGTTATGGGAGTGAACTTCCACCTAGTCTAGTCTCTGAGGCAGTTACGGGAGTGAACTGCCAACTAGTTGAGTTAACTAGTCAACTAGTCTTCAGTTAACTGACCGAACAAAGAGTAGTGAGGAGTTAACTCAGGAAATAAAGGGTATGTGCCATTATGGTGATGATCCCAAGGAAAGTTCACATTAGCTGGTGATGATCCCAATGTTTCATGGTGACAAAATTGATGCAGCATCTAAACTCAACTCAACTAGTCAAACTAAAGTGTCAACTAAAAGAGAATATTCTTCGGGTGGAATATTCTCTCCTAAAATATAGGAGAATGGATAATGACTAATTAGGAATAATAAACAAGGAAAAACATTAGGAAAAATAAATCCTAGGTGTGTGTGAATTAACTCCAACACCCCCTATGAACATCACTATGGTGAAAATAAAGAATGGGTCCTGGCAACAAGGCCATGTTAGGTACCCAAATACAAAAGATACACTGAAATAAAATGATAAAAGAGGGAAAACCTCATGGGAACCAACCCCCCCCCCCCACCTCAAGGTACAATGTATGTAAAAGGAAGAACTATAGTTTCTAGGAAACTGTGTCCTTCACTCCAATATGACTTCATTGAGAATGAAACTTCTACTCAGTGAAGGTCTTGGTGAAGAAGTATGTCGTTTGTTCTGTTGAAGGATATAATTGTAAATCGATGATTGCCTCGTGTACTAAGTCCAAGATGTAGTGCATGTGGATATCGATGTTCTTTGTTCCCTGCCTCTGAGCTTGATCTATGTATAAATTTAGAGTGCTCTGGTTGTCACACCAGATGACGATCGATCGATGAAAGTAAATGCCCAACTCAGTGAGAAAATGTTATAGCCAGTTAGCCTAAATGGTTATGTTAACTACCCCTCTGTACTATGCCTCGACTGAAGATAGAGAAATGGAATATTGCTTCTTCCTTGACCAACATATAGGCCCAGAACCAATACTGAGTGAGTAACTAGATGTGGACTTGTGATCAGTGCTATCTCTAGCCCAGTCAGAATCGGTAAAACCGATGAGATCTAATGTAGAGTCTGATGCATAATGAATCCCAAAGGTCATGGTGCCCTCTACGTATTGACGGATACACTTTGCATCCTTCCAATGTAGCTCATGTGGCTCCTACATGAACCTGGAAAATGTGCCAACTTCATAGGAGAGGTCTATTCTGGAGTGTGTGAGATACAACAAGCTTCCAACTAGCTGTCCATAAAGTGTTCTCTCAACCATTGGAGTCTCCCTGCTGTTGTGAGTGGAAAATCCATCTACAGACTAGCACTTAGGGTTTTATCATGCATGTATAAAAGACCTAAAGATTCCTAGTTTTTACCGTCATCCCGGACCTAATCCCCATTATTCTTAAGCAAATACGTAGTTAAGAATATCAAGTGAACATACCTTATTTCTGTCATTTGATATCGATCCCTCTTCACGATTGGTCACTCTTTGACTGCAACTCTCCTCCCAAGGCTAACCTGCATTCACAAAGACAAACAAAGAACTCCACATGCATTTGATCTACAGATTAATGGGTTAGAGATTTAATCAACTTGTACACAATAAACAATGAAAACATCAAATGGTGGGATGGGAAAAGTACTTCTTTATTATTAACTTCACTAAATCAACTTAGAATGATAAAGCCGGCCACTACTCCATGAACCTGGTCTTGAGCTCCTCTTCAACTGTCCTCCAACTTATTTGCTCTATAATTCTCTTTGCACAAGGATGGCTAAAGTTTGGGACAAGGGGAATGCTCAATTGGGTATAGTCTCTTTACTATCATTTTCCTCCTTTCAAATGGGACGCTTACCCCTTCTTTTATAGTCTAGAAGGAGCTAGGTATTTGGTTGAATGACCGAAAGGTTTAGTTAACTTGCCCAAAGCTATGTTTTCGGTCAGAAAATTTACTTTTTCTATGCTTTTGTAGTTACACATGGGCTGTATTGGGGCAGCTAGCATGTACACATGCGTGCAGTAATGGAGCAGGGAACGTGGGATTTTATAAAGGGGTTTTTTAAGAAGAGTTGTTTAGTAGTGTTTTGGAAAAGAAGGAGTCTAAGATGGCGTGATTCCAGGTAAGTATGTCTGGTGAAAATTAGGGTTATAACACCCACCATCCTCAAGTTTGACTCCTGATAGGAAAGGATTCAGAGCAGACATGTAGTCTGTCATGTGAAATATCTCAAGGATATCTCGTGCATACTTGGCTTGAGACAGTTTGATGCCTGATGCATCCTAACTGATCTCAAGTCCAAGGAAGAAGTGTAGCAGACCCATGTCCATCATCAAAAACCTGTCATGTAGAATCCTCTTGACTGCAACAATTGTTGAAGTCGAGCAACCAGTGATCAACAAATCATCAACATACAAAACTAAGAGTAGAAGTGACTCAGTCATCCTGAGCATTGTTGGTCACTATAATTGCTTAATTAATTTTAAACAACCAAGTGAAACATAAATTATCAACCTAGGGAAGTCTTTTGTTTCAAAGATAGCCACGCACTGTATATGCTCAATTCCAAAAGCATTTAGTGTTGTAGT
>JASDQU011403460.1:5571-18650 GCA_032191745.1 Picea mariana
TTCTCAATACGAACTAATATACAATAACCTCTTTTAGTTTTCACAAAGTTGTCGTATTTTGGGAGATACGAATGTCTGAGTTGACCCCTATTTTCAGCAGTTCGACCGATCTTTCATGGCAGTTAGTTCAAGATTTTCTGGGATTTGTTTCTATTTTTGGCGGAGGTTGGTGAATTCGACCTCCTGATCCTAGGAGATAATATTTCTATATATTGAAATAATCCAAATATACAGTGGGGGGCGGATTTGGGACCATGATTTAATTTTGTATCGGAGCTCACAGAGCCTCCTTTTTTTCAAAAATTTCAGTAATACAGTGGAGACATTGACATGATTCCCGTGTCATTTATGTTGGTGAAGTGCATTCTGCCTTTGTTTATGTTTCTCCCTTCTCTGTGATAATTCTATGTGTTTCCAATCTGAATTATTCAATTGAAGACTGAAGGACAAAATTTGCTTTGAAGTGCACTCTATTCCTAGCTTTGGATAATTTATGTGTTTTCTACTAGAGGATTAGTTCCAAAGTTCTTAGTTGCTTTGGTACAATATTCTCTCCTCACCTTTTCTTTCACATCATTCAATAATCTTAAGAATCCAACATAGATGCTTATCCTTCACTGTTGTATTGTTTGTATAAACGACACTTGATTGAATTTGGCCCCTTTGACCCCATTGCCCAATGGTTTTTTCCCTTGTCATTCCAACCAAACCATTTAAAAAACCAACCTATGTACAGTAATAACTAGCCTAAAATTCCCAGCAAACAAAGCTATATCAGACAAAGAGAGCCCTCTCTAAGTCTTGGAGGGCTAGATCCAAGACTCCAAGTGGTTTGATGTTACCTCAGTGATTTCCTCCTTAGCCTTGGGCAAATTACAGAGTGCTAACAACAGGGAAGCACTATCCCCAGATGGAGCCATTGTTGTAACATGAAATTACCCCGTCAAAATAATTTGACGTCTTACCAAGTTTGTGAAGTATTGTTTTATTCCTTGTCATTTCAAGCTTTCAATCAATAGTCCAAGTAAGCCTTTTCCATTATATACTTGTGCCTAGTCATCACATTTTAAAGATTTATCTCTACCCAAGGTCTTTAGATGAGATATGCTTGTTTTTGAGATCATAATGTAAAGTTTGGTCTTGCTCCAAAACCAATGTTTTTATCTAAGTCTATTCCCATCATATAAAATCAAATTTGCCTATTTTTATCCAAAGTTCAATTAAAAGAAAATTTTATACGATATTGGCTTGTTCTTGTTGCTTTTCGACTAAATTATCCTTGTGTTGGTTTAGTAATCATTTCATAGGTTGAGATACCATTTTAAAAAAATGGTATCTTAGGATCCGAAACAGAGGAAAAAGGTGCAAGTCTTGGGAAGGAAATCAAATTTCAATTAAAAAAGGTGGGCTCTTGTTGAACCCAATTTTCATTTATTTTGAATATTACCGAATCCTTGATACTTGCTAAACCAAGACTGCCAAGTTTTTATTGCCAAACCAAGCGCCCATTAAATTGTCAAGAGAGTCTCCCAAACAAGCCCACACATACCCTTGTGCATAATGTGTCAATGATGCAGTGAGCTCATCTCTAGAAATTTATCAAGACTATTACTCACTATGGCCAAACAAAATTCAGAACAAAACCAATGTGGGTTACCTCAATTTGTAGAAAATAGTTAATTGTAAAGTGAGGTTTGACTAAAGATCCTATAGGAAAATTCCAAATGCATCCAGTGGTTATGAAGAAGCGCGTGGTCTTAAATCTTTTGTTGTACAATATCTCTCATATTGTTTGGCATATATTTCCAATTCAGTGCAACTTCATGACAAGAAAAGATATATTGATTTTAAATAAGTTGAAGGAGATGAGTTCAAAGGAATGCAAGAATGTGGTGTCATGAAATTTCATGCTTATTGGGAAAGCATTTGCAATGTATACCCAAGCTATGGGGATTGTGAAACTTGTGAATGATGTATGTTTTATGGCAATGTTAAAAGAGTCATCTCACATATCTAAAGCCATTATCACCCCTCAATACAATGAGGAAGGAGTATATACAATCCTATTATGCATTCAGGAAGAATTGGTTCCAATGGTTGTGTTATGATCCAACGCCTTAAAATTGATAAAACGTTAATGAATACAGTCCACTGCGAGGGGGAAACCTCCTTTTACAATATATACAATTCAAAATATAATATGTAATGATATAATATGTATTGATTAATTGGGTTGGTTGTCATTGATGTCAAACCTTGAAGAAAGTCCTGTAGCAAATTTTGGTAGCCCCAATAGTATGATTAAGGGACTTCAGTTTGATTCATGTATAATGGTATGTAGTTTAATATATTTGTAGGTAAGACTATTCTAGATGGATAGTACATGTCATTCCATTTCCGGTGATATGTAGAATGTCACATAACTCCTCACGATTAGAGAGTTATGGCTTGGTGAAGTGGAGAACCCTCATGAGTTATCTATAAGGTCAAAGAAGTCAAATTAATTCTAGAAGCTTCTAGAAGAAGTTGATTAGTCAAGTGGGTGAAACTAGGAGTTAGTCATGGGTTAAGTTGTTGCAATAAGAAAATAATTAAAATTAATTTAGTTGCAACTAGAAGTGGATAATTTACTGTTTGTAGCAAAGTGATTTAGAAGTGGACAAGTGGTTAGAAGTGGGTTATCCCTAAAAGAAGGAAAGTGGGTTAAATTGGTTAGAAGGTAACCCCTTGAGGAAGCTACATGGAAGTATAAATAAGAGATAAAGTCTCTCCCATTAACACCTATTGAATATCATTAAATATCTATTTTGTGAAAGGTTATTTGGGCTGGTATTATTGATAGAGAAAAGTGCGGCAGAAAAAATGCGGTAGAAAAATCACGGCAGAAAAAGTGCTGTAGGAAAACTGCGACAGAAAAAGTATGGTAGAAAACCACGACAGAAAAATCGTGGCAGAAAAACAACGGCAGGAAAAGTGCAGAAGAAAAATCATGGTAGGAAAAGTGCAGTAGAAAAATCGTGGTAGAAAAAGTGCGGTAGAAAAACCACGACAGAAAAATCGTGGCAGAAAAATTGCGATAGAAAAATCGCGGTAGTAGAATGCTACAAGAAGAAAAAAGGTTTCTGAGTGACGGATTTGACAGAACAGGTTGTGATAGTGACATATTCAGTTTCTACATTTAGCACTTATATTTTAGGGCGGTTGGATGGGGCAAGGATATGTGGTTGTAGCCGAAGAACATAAGGGGTTGTAGCCTCCTTCTGGTTGTAGCCAAAGAATTGGGGAGTTGGAGCTTCCCTTAGGTTGTAGCCTAAAAATAGGGGGTCAGAGCCTCCTCCCAGTTGCAGCTGGAAAACAAAGGAAGTTTGTGCTTCCAATGAATGTAATTCTTAAATACAAATAAGAAAAAGCAGTATGTGGTTTTCTCCTGCATTGGGTTTCCACGTAAAAAATACTGGTGTACTGTGTATGTGTATCATTGTTCATTTGTTCATTGTTGATTTACTCTGCAATTATTGGATGATAATGCTAGATTGATCATAAATATAAGTAACACTTGCATACTGTGGTTATAAGGATTAAAAATCTCTATTACTGATTCACCCCCCTCCTCAGTAATCCAACAATTGGTATCATAGCAGGTTCCTTTAGAAATCAGTTTAACAACTGAAAGGTAGATCATGGAGAGAAACAATATGTATAAAAATAGAATACCACAGTTTGATGGACAAAAGTATGCATTCTGGAGAAGAATGATGAAAACATATGTACAGGCATAGGGATTTGAAGTTTGACAATCAATTGTAGATGGATGCAAAGAACCAACATTTCTGCCAACAAATGACAATGGAAATAAACTCAGTCTAAATAAATCAAAATCCACAAATGCACTTCTGAATGGTCTTTGTGATTCGATATATACCAAAGTTATAGATTGTAGCTCTACTAAAGAGATTTGGGACAATCTTCAAAATATTTATGAAGGAGATTCAAAAGTCAAAGCAACAAAGCTTCAAACTTATAGAGGTCAATTCGAATAACTAAAGATGAAGGAAGATGAGAATATTGCAGCTTACTTCTTACGAGTTGTTGAAACAGTGAATGCAATCATAGGATTGGGAGAATAAATTGAGGAATCTGTAATTTTTCAAAAGGTACTAAGATCTCTTCCAATGAGATTTGATCCTAAGATCTCAACACTAGAAGAAAGAGCAGATCTAGACTCAATAAGCATGGATGAACTACATGGAATCTTTATAGCCTATGAAATGAGAATTGAACAGGAAAATCCAGGTATAAAATAAGAAACATTCAAATCATCCAATAGGTCAAAGCAAAGGGGCAAGTAAAAATAAAAAGAATATACAAGCAGTAGTGACATCTCGGAAGATGATGAAGAAGTGGCCAACTTTGTTAGAATATTGAAAAAGGGAATCGAGGGTAGATATAAAGGTAAGATTCCATTGATTTGTTTTAATTGTGATGGTATTGTTCATTTTTCTAACAAATGTCCTCATAATAAAAATAAAATAAATGATGAAGATGATTCAAATAGAAAACAAACATATAAATACAAAAGAACAAAAAAGAAAGTATTCAAGAAAAGTTTCTGCACCAAAGAAGACAACTCCTCATCAGATGAAGATGAAGTCAGTGAAAGTGAGACAAAAAGAGTTCTATTCATGGAAATAGAATATTCCGATAAAGAAGACACCGAAGAAGAATATGAAGAGGCAGAATTTGACTATCGAGAAGAACTGTTGAGTGCTATAGAAGTTATAAAAAGAGAAAAGAAGAAAAACAAGAAGCTCCAAGTAGAACTAGACAAGAAAGAAGACACTCAAGAACTAGAGTAGATGATTATGGAATTGAAGGTTCAAATAGAAAAAGAATTGAAGAAGAAATCAAAGAGGAGTTAGAAGAAAGAGACATGATCATTGGAAATTTGGAAGCAGAGATTGTCACATTGAGAAAGGATCTTCAAAAGAAAAATATACAGAACAACTCAAAAGTTTTGGATGACATTATCAATAGTCAAAGGCCTCATCATGACAAGTTCGAACTTGGATACAATCAGAAAAAAAAGGTATCAAGCTCCATAATGACAGATCAAGAAACATATACAAAACACTATTCATAAACAATCAGAGGGGATAGGAAGTTCTACAAGGAAGATCATAGGGACACCTCCACCAAGAAGATTCATATTTCAGAATCAATGACAGTCAAAAACAAACAAGCCTTAGGAAGAATAAGGATTCAAAAGAGTAACTCCTTTAAGAAGATCTACAACTCCCAGGTATCAAACTATATTTTTTGGTTTATGTTATGCATGCAATAATTTTGGACATAAAGCTATAAATTGCAAAGCTAATAGAAGGAACATAAACAACTTTGAAAGTCATACACAAAATGGTTATCCAAGAAGGCCCAGTGAAGCACAAAGAAGAATCTACAACAAGTTTGAATCATTGAGCACTGAAGTGGAATGCTACAAGTGAAACAACTTTGGACACATGGCCAAAGATTGTAGAATGACAATCCCTCCTAGAGAATCACAAAAAAATAACAACAGTCAGAGATAGGAACCTCATAAGAGAACATGGATAAGAAAGTAGAATCAATATAGCAATGAATAATGCACACTCGCTCTACAGGCTAAGAATAAGAAATGTGGTTGGTATGTTGACAGTGGTTTCTCAAAGCACATGACATGTGATGAAGACAAGTTTCTAACATTGAGAAAGGAAATAGATGGATCGGTCTCCTTTGGAAACAATGACTCAACTAGAATAATTGGAAAGGGCACAACTAGAATTGGAAACAAGGATACCAAAGCATAAAATGTTGTAGTAGTGGAAGATATGAAACATAATCTTATAAGTGTAAGTCAAATGTGTGACCAAGGTCACAAGCCTATGTTCGATTCACATAAATGTGAGATAAGAAAAGTAGGTTCAGGCAAATTGGTTGCAACAATTGTAAGAACTTCAAGCAACATATATGTATTAAGAAAATTTGGAAATGAAAAGTGTTGTCTAGGGAAGGAAGATGAAGTTTGGCTATTGTTATAACCCTAATTTGCACTAGACATGTTTACCTGGCATCAGACCATCTCAAATTCCTTCTTTGCCAAAGCACTGCTGAACAACTCTTCTTAAAAACCTCTTTTATAAAGGCCCACGTGCCCTGCCCCATTACTGCACGTGTGTACACGCTAGCTGACCTAAAACAACCAGTGTGTACCTACAAAAGCAAGAAAAAAGGAAAGTTGCTGATGGAACACACAACTTTGGGTGAGTTAACTACACCTTTCGACCATGCATGGCTGAGGGTTTGACTAAATACCTAGCTTCTTTTAGCTTATAAAAGAAGGGTTAGGGGTCCCATTTGGAAGAGGAGAATCATAGTAAAGAAACTATACCCGATTGCGCATTCCCTTTGTCCCAACCCTTTAGCGATCCTTGTGCAAAGAGAAAGATAGAGAAAAGAAGTTGGAAGACAGTTGAAGAGGAGCCCAGGACCAGGTTCTTGGAGTAGTGGCCGACTTCATCATTGCAAGTTGATTTGTTGAAGTTAATAATAAAGAAGTACTTTTCCTGTCCCACCATATGAGGTTTTCATGGTTTATTGCATACTTGTTTATTGAATCTCTAACCCATTAATCTATATATCAAATGCATGTGGAGTTTGTTATTTGTCTTGTGTGAATGCAGGTCAGCGTTGGGAGGAGAGTTGCAATCAAAGAGCGATCAAGTGTGAGGAAGGATCGAAATCAAACGCCCGAAATAAGGTATGCTCACTTGATCTCCTTAACTATGTATTTGCTTAAGAATAATGGGGATTAGGTCTGGAACGACGATAGAAAGTAGAAATCTTTAGGTCTTTTCTGCATGCATAATTACACCCTAAGTGCTAGTCCGTAGAGGGATTTCCCACTCACAATAGCTATGGCACAAAAGAATGGGTCACATAAACTTCAATAACCTCGTCAAAGTCAGCAAAAAGGAAGCAGTCAGAGAAATGCCCCAGATCACGAAGCCAACCAACACTTTATGCAAGCATTGTCAACAAGGAAAACAAACAAAGACCAGGTTAAAATCAAAGGAATACTCAATGACAAGACCACTAGAAATTGTGCATACTGATCTAGTTGGACCAAATAGAACAAAGGGTTTCAAAGGTGAGAAATACTTTATGTTATTGGTTGATGATTATACAAGAATGATTGCAGTTTGTTTTCTCAGGAATAAATCAAAATCATTTGAAAACTTCAAGGTATACAAGGAAATGGTTGAAAATGAAATGGATTCAAAAATCAAATTCTTGAGATCTGATAATGGAGGACAGTTTACTTCAAATGAATTTATGGATTTCTACAAAAAGCATGGTATGAAAAGACAATTCTCCATTGCTAGAACACCTCATTAGAATGGGGTCATTGAAAGAAAGAACACGATAGTACAAGAAATGGCTCGAATAATGTTAATGGATTCTAAGTTGACATATGCTTTTTGGACACATGCAGTGCATACATCAATTCACATTCAAAATAGAGTAATGCTCAGGAACAACAGTGACAAAACTCCTTACAAGCCATGGAAAGGAATACCAACAAATGTGAATCACTTCAGAGTCTTTTGAAGAAAATGATACATCAAAAGAGAAGATGGAAACATATGAAAGTTTGATTCTCGTGTAGAAAAATGTGTACTTGTTGGTTACTCAAGTACAAGGAAATCATAGAAATGTTACAATCTAAGGCTCAACAAAGTTGTGGAAAGCATCAATGTAACGGTTGATGAGACAGTCGACAAAAATTAACGGAAGAAGAAAAAGAGTTAGTGGAACATGTTTACGAAGAAGTAGCAAAGGATGAAGAAGCAACAGAAGGGGAAGATGAAGAAGATCAAATAGAAGTAGAAGAGAAAGAACAACAAGTACCTCCAAAGACACCTAGCAAACGTATACAGAAGAATAATATGTTAGATCAGATTATCAGGAACAAAGATGCAGGAGTTGAGACTAGAAGAAGAATTCGTTCACTAGAACAACTGCACCTAGCACTCTTATATTTGATTGAACCAAACAGTTTTGAAGAAGCCAACAAGGATGAATTATGGATAAAGGCCATGGATGAAGAATTGGATCAAATAGAGAAGAATGAAACTTGGGAATTGGTTCCAAGACCAAGGTACAAGAATGTGATCGACACAAAATGGGTCTTAAGAAATCAATTGAATGAATATGGATAGGTTACCAGGAATAAAGCTAGATTGGTATGTAAAGGATATGCACAGGTTGAAGGTATCAAATTTGAAGAAACATTTGCCCTAGTTACTAGAGTGGAAGCAATCAGATTGATATTAGCTAAGGCATGTTCAAATAATATTAAAGTGTATCAGATGGACGTGAAATCAACTATTCTGAATGGAGAAATAGAAGAAGAAGTCTACATTGAGGAACCAAAAAGGATTTCAGTTATCAAAAAATGAAGATTATGTTTGTTGATTAAAGAAGGCCTTGTATGGTCTCAGACAATCCCCCAGAGCATGGTATTCCAGACTAGACAAATACTTGTAGCAACAAGGGTTCATGAAAGGAAATGTAGACAACAACCTCTACATCAAGGTAACTCAATATAGTATTTTATTAATTGAAGTTTATGTTGATGATATTATTTTTGGAAGTGATGATGAAAGGTTGAGCTAGAAATTTGCAAAGGATATGCATAATGAATTTGAAATGTCATTACTTGGATAACAATCCTTCTTTCCGGGTCTTCAGATATGTCAAAGCAACCAAGGCATTTTTATTTCTCAAACCAAGTATATTAGAGAAATGTTAAAGAGGTTCGGATCGAAAGATTGCAAACCAGTCAATACTCCTATGCAAACCAGTTGCAAGTTAAGTAAAGATGATGATTCAAAGTCTACAGATAAGAGGAAGTATAGGTAAATGATTGGAAACTTACTTTATGTGATAGCATCCAGACCAAATGTAATGCAGACAGTTGGACAAGTGGCAAGATTTCAAGCAGCACCAAAGGAATCACATGTTCTAGCAGTAAATAGGATATTCATATATCTCAAGGGTACAAAATAATTTGGATTATTATATCCAAAAGGAAAGGATTTATCACTTATTGCCTACATAGATGCARATTTTGCATGGTGCATTGATGACCGAMGAAGCACCAGTGGAGCAACATTCTACTTGGGTAAGTGTTTGGTATCTTGGCTAAGCAAGAAACACTCATCAATATCATTATCTACAACTGAAGCATAGTATATTGCAACAAYAACATGACGTACACAGGTTCTATGGATGAAACAAACTTTGACATATATACAGGTTGTGTATGATGAGACCTGTTGGCGACGGAAGTCACTCCTGGATTGCAGCAGGAGTAGAGCCCGACACCCATCAGTTTATGTCACGATTTGTTTATAAAGAGGTGATCGAATGGAAGTTAACTCAAAACGATGTCGTTTCAACTCTGAAACTAGACCAGGCATGCATGGGCAAGTGAGGTCTTAGATAAACTTCAGACAGTGGGTTGTAGTAATGGTGAGTAGGGGGAAGACTTGTATAAGAGAACTGCAAAGGTCTATCGTAAACATCAGGTTTCTAACAGACTGTAGGAGAAAACATCTAAACGCAAGATCTTCTTACATTCAAATGCAAAAAACCAGAGAATACAACAATGCCACAATAAATCCTTTATCATAACATAATTGCAATAATTCATGTGAATCAGTCAATCATGAACTCCCTCGGCATGAGATGAAAACTAGATGGGAGAAGGAAATTGTCTGTCATTAAACAAGAAATCTTACATACATATGCATAACCAGAGAACTAGAGTGTTTGTTAAAACTTTACACTCGGGAGCTTCGCTCTACCATCGATACCTTGAAAAATATCAAAACTAAGTATATATACTCTTAAACATTTTCCCAACAGAGGCCTACTAGACTTTCAGGATGAGGAGTCTCTTCAATCAAATCTGGCCTGCACTTCTCTGTCATACTCCACCTTAACTCTGCATGGCTCGCGCCAGGGGGTAGCTGAGCCCTTAAATGCTGAATTAGCATGTGCATGCTTCTCTGGCGAGTCGAGGACTCGGCATCGATTCCTTTGAAAGAACCAGTACAGAGGACCATCTCAGGTAGACCTTCAGCTGGGACATCCATACCTTACAATAAATGCATGAGGTGAGGTTTCAACTACCCTCTCTCTCCTTCATTTGTTTTAGGCAGGTATCGGGATTTAGATCACATCGAACCATCATCTGGAGAACACAATGCCCCCCTTCTGAAATTCAACTCGGTGCTTCTGGCCCCTTTTGTACAACCCCTTCTACTCCCTCAAGTGACCATGGGCCATGACCCTACGCCTATCTTCCAGAGTGCTTTTGACGTTTCGAGGTTCATGGATAGGAAGGAGTAAGTCTTTCCTCTTTAAAATCACGATGGGCGAAATGCCGGCAGGGCATAACGAATGCCACGCGTCCCTCTGAAATGAATGGCTAAGATCGCTCTCGGTGCTTTGGGACCTATCTTGCCAAGTGATAACATTAGCACCCCTCCTTCAGGCCTACTCCTTTACGACCAGGCGCCAAAACTATGGGCTCGATTCTGGGCACTTTTGACACTTCGGGATTTGAGGTTTCGAGATGTGTAATGACGGGGAGTGCTTACCTCTCGAACTCCCGAATGCTGACATGGCATAGATGTGTGCCGCGTGTCCTTAATATGAGTGGTTGAGGTAGCATTCATTATTTAAAATGGGGCTGCTTTCAATCCCAGGCTCTCTTGACGTGACCTGGCGCTAGGACCGTGGGCTTGGCTCCAAAGGTGCCTTGGCATTTTGCCGATCGACAATTTCAGTTGCAATGAATGGGAGGTCCCTTGTCTCCCAAAACACCGATCCCCGATACACCGACTGACTGCCACTTGCTCCAATTGGATCAGATGACCCAGATCTGTCTTGAACTATGGGTGCTCCCTCTTGTGCTAAATCCCGGGCAACTTGGCAGCCCCGAAAATCCAATGACCGTCGATCAGCTTTATAAATGAATCTCGACTGCTAACAACAAAACTTCGCCTGCTCGCTTGACTCATAACTTGATAAGAGATTCTCCCGCTCTGCACTTGGGCGCTTCCCGTGCAACCTACAGACTTGGGTACTTTTGTGCCCCAGACAAAAATTGTTGCTAACATTAGGCTCCACGGGGACAGAGTCATCTCTGTGATGCTCTAAGAACTCATTCTGTAGCTTCAGTGCCTTGCTATTGGGCTATGGAGTCATTTACTAAGCCAAAAATATGCAAAAGAAAATGAACAAAGAACCAAAGGACAGTATTTACAAACAAAGGAGCCGTCTAAGGCTCAAACAAAACATTTCTTCAGAAAATGCCCATTTACTGGACTGTTGAAAACCTCTTCACCCTCCAGATCTTGCAACCTGTACGTGTTGTTTGAGAAAACCTCAGAGATTTTGAAGGGACCGATCCAGAGGGCGTCAAACTTGCTGTGTTTTCCCTTATCCTGTCTGGGTGCATCCCACTTAAGTACCAAATCCCCGATATCGAACTCCTTCTTCCTGACCTTTCTGTCAAAAGCCTATTTGATTTTTTGCTGATGACCATGAGCTGTGTCCCTCGCCTGTTCCCTGATCTGCTGTAATTCCATTATCTGATGAATCCTTCTGATCATATGATCCGACTCTCCTTCACAATCTTGAAAGAACTTCGCCACAGGTAAGGCGAGTTGAGTGAGAAAAACTGCCTCTGCTCCGTAGACCAGCTAAAAAGGTGAGGTGCCAAGGGATTTCTTCGTTGTCACTTGATCAACCCATAGAGAAAATTTCAACTTTGAATCCCAAGCCCTTTTGTTGTCCTCCAGTAGTCTTTTGATGATCCTTATCAGGGTTTTGTTGGAGGACTCTGCTAAACCATTGCCCTCGGGATAGTAGGGGGTGGAGTGAATTAGCGAGATCTGGAACTGCTCATAGAACTTAATTAAAGGCTTAGATTTGAAAGAAGCAGCATTATCAGTGAAGATCCTGCTGGGACAACCAAATTTGACTATGATATCCTCCAAAAAGCTGATAATTACTTTGTGTGATGTGCTTTTGGTGGGGACAACTTCTATCCACTTGGTGAAATAATATGTTGCAGTCATGATCCATCTGTGTTGGCCACTTGAGAGAGGATGGATTTCCCCGATGAAGTCTAGCCCCCATTGTTGAAAAGGTGCTGAAGCCACTATAGGCTTTAGTGGTAGTGGTCTAAGCTGCTGCTTTCCTGAGAACTTTTGGCATTTGATGCAGGCCCTGATTTCTCTGCTGACATCAATGAATAAAGTGGGCCAGTAATACCCAGCCCTGAGGATTTTGTGACCTGTGGTTTTCTAGAAATGATGCCCCCCACAAAGGCCTCTATGGAAATCAAACATAAATTTCTGGGCTTCTGGTGGGTTCAAACATCTCAGCAGCACCCCTAGAGGGTCTCTCCAGTACAAGACTTGCCCAATGAGGCAATATCTGACCGCCTTGAGCTTTAAGGCTCTTGCCTTACTCTTACCCATTCCATTCGAGGGCTTCAACTCCTACAGAAAGTACAAAATGTCACGATACCAGGCACATTCTACCAATGATAAGCCGTCCTGCGAGCATTGGCTGGGCAAATCAGCTTGCTGAGTTTCTGAGAAAGTATTGATGAAACTAACCCCAATGCTTTGCAATTGGATTCAACCAGTAGCTTGGCTAAACCTTGCCCCTTAACCAACTTGGTGGGCTTTATCTCCAAGTCAAATTCCAGGATTCTAGCGATCCATCTGCCTCTTCTTCCATCTATATCGGGCTGAATAAGGATGTCCTTCACAGAAGTTGAAGGAACGTATGCGGTTACCTTTGAGTGCAGGACATAGACTCTGAAATATTTGATAGATTTCACTAAGGCATAGGCCTATTTCTCCATGATTTCATACCTGATCTCTGCATCTCTTAATGCCTTGCTAAAGAAAGCAATGGGCTGCTCTCGCCCTTCCTCATTTTTCTGCAATAACACCGCT
>JASDQU011403460.1:18779-29211 GCA_032191745.1 Picea mariana
AACATGACGTACACAGGTTCTATGGATGAAACAAACTTTGACATATATACAGGTTGTGTATGATGAGACCTGTTGGCGACGGAAGTCACTCCTGGATTGCAGCAGGAGTAGAGCCCGACACCCATCAGTTTATGTCACGATTTGTTTATAAAGAGGTGATCGAATGGAAGTTAACTCAAAACGATGTCGTTTCAACTCTGAAACTAGACCAGGCATGCATGGGCAAGTGAGGTCTTAGATAAACTTCAGACAGTGGGTTGTAGTAATGGTGAGTAGGGGGAAGACTTGTATAAGAGAACTGCAAAGGTCTATCGTAAACATCAGGTTTCTAACAGACTGTAGGAGAAAACATCTAAACGCAAGATCTTCTTACATTCAAATGCAAAAAACCAGAGAATACAACAATGCCACAATAAATCCTTTATCATAACATAATTGCAATAATTCATGTGAATCAGTCAATCATGAACTCCCTCGGCATGAGATGAAAACTAGATGGGAGAAGGAAATTGTCTGTCATTAAACAAAAAATCTTACATACATATGCATAACCAAAGAACTAGAGTGTTTGTTAAAACTTTACACTCGGGAGCTTCGCTCTACCATCGATACCTTGAAAAATATCAAAACTAAGTATATATACTCTTAAACGTTTTCCCAACAGAGGCCTACTAGACTTTCAGGATGAGGAGTCTCTTCAATCAAATCTGTCCTGCACTTCTCTGTCATATGCCACCTTAACTCTGCATGGCTCGTGCCAGGGGGTAGCTGAGCCCTTAAATGCTGAATTAGCATGTGCAGGCTTCTCTGGCGAGTCGAGGACTCGGCATGGCTTCTTTTAAAAGAACCAGTATAGAGGACCATCTCGGGTAGACCTTCAGCTGGGACATCCATACCTTACAATAAATGCATGAGGCGAGGTTTCAACTACCCTCTCTCTCCTTCATTTGTTTTAGGCAGGTATCGGGATTTAGATCACATCGAACCGTCATCTGGAGAACACAATGCCCCCCTTCTAAAATTCAACTCGGCGCTTCTGGCCCCTTTTGTACAACCCCTTCCCTCAAGTGACCATGGGCTGTGACCCTATGCCTATCTTCCAGAGTGCTTTCGACGTTTCGGGGTTCGTGGATAGGAAGGAGTAAGTCTTTCCTCTTTAAAATCACGATGGGCGAAATGCCGGGAGGGCATAACGAATGCCATGCGTCCCTCCGAAATAAATGGCTAAGATCGCTCTCAGTGATTTGGGACCTGTCTTGCCAAGTGATAACATTATCACCCCTCCTTCAGGCCTACTCCTTTACGACCAGGCGCCAAAACCATGGGCCCGATTCTGGGCACTTTTGACACTTCGGGATTCGAGGTTTCGAGATGTGTAATGACGGGGAGTGCTTACCTCTCGAACTCCCGAATGCTGACATGGCACAGATGTGTGCCATGTGTCCTTAAGATGAGTGGCTGAGGTAGCATTCGTTATTTAAAACGGGGCTGCTTACAATCCCAGGCTCTCTTGACGTGACCTGGCGCTAGGACCGTGGGCTTGGCTCCAAAGGTGCCTTGGAATTTCGCCGATCGGAAATTTCAGTTGCAATGAATGGGAGGTCCCTTGTCTCCCAAAACACCGATCCCCGATACATCGACTGACTGCCACTTGTTCCAATTGGATCAGACGACCCATATCTGTCTTGAACTATGGGTGCTCCCTCTTGTGCTAAATCCCGGGCAACTTGGCAGCCCCGAAAATCCAATGACCGTCGATCAGCTTTATAAATGAATCTCGGCTGCTAACAACAAAAATTCGCCTGCTCGCTTGACTCATAACCTGATAAGAGATTCTCCCGCTCTGCACTTGGGCGCTTCCCGTGCAACCTACAGACCTGGGTACTTTTGTGCCCCAGACAAAAATTGTTGTAGCATTAGGCTCCATGGGGGACAGAGTCGTCTCTGTGATGCTCTAAGAACTCATTCTGTAGCTTCAGTTCCTTTCTATTGGGACATGGAGTGATTTACTAAGCCAAAAATATGCAAAAGAAAATGAACAAAGAACCAAAGGACAATATTTACAAACAAAGGAGCCGTCTAAGGCTCAAACAAAACATTTCTTCAGAAAATGCCCATTTACTGGACTGTTGAAAACCTCTTCACCCTCAAGATCTTGCAACCTGTATGTGTTGTTTGAGAAAACCTCAGAGATTTTGAAGGGACCGATCCAAAGGATGTCAAACTTGCTGTGTTTTCCCTTATCCTGTCTGGGTGCATCCCACTTAAGTACCAAATCCCCGATCTCGAACTCCTTCTTCCTGACCTTTCTGTCAAAAGCCTATTTGATTTTTTGCTGATGACTATGAGTTGCGTCCCTCGCCTATTCCCTGATCTGCTGTACTTCCATTATCTGATGAATCCTTCTGATCATATGATCCGACTCTCCTTCACAATCTTGAAAGAACTTTGCCACAGGTAAGGCGAGTTGAGTGGGAAAAACTGCCTCTGCTCCGTAGACCAGCTGAAAAGGTGAGGTGCCAAGGGATTTCTTCGTTGTCACTCAATCAGCCCATAGAGAAAATTTCAACTTTGAATCCCAGGCCCTTTTGTTGTCCTCCAGTAGTCTTTTGATGATCCTTATCAGGGTTTTGTTGGAGGACTCTGCTAAACCATTGCCCTGGGGATAGTATGGGGTGGAGTGAATTAGCGAGATCTGGAACTGCTCATAGAACTTAATTAAAGGCTCATATTTGAAAGGAGCAACATTATCAGTGACGATCCTACTAGGACAACCAAATCTGGCTATGATATCCTCTAAAAAGCTGATAATTACTTTGTGTGATGTGCTTTTGGTGGGGACAGCTTCTATCCACTTGGTGAAATAATCTGTTGCAGTCAGGATCCATCTGTGTTGGCCACTTGAGGGAGGATGGATTTCCATGATGAAGTCTAGCCCCCATTGTTGAAAAGGTGCTGAAGCCACTATAGGCTTTAGTGGTAGTGGTCTAAGCTGCTACTTTCCTAAGAACTTTTGGCATTTGATGCAGGCCCTGATTTCTTTGCTGACATCGATGAATAAAGTGGTCCAGTAATACCCAACCCCGAGGATTTTGTGAGCTGTGGTTTTCCAGAAATGATGCCCCCCACAAAGGCCTCTATGGAAATCAAACATAAATTTCTGGGCTTCTGGTGGGTTCAAACATCTCAGCAGCACCCCTAGAGGGTCTCTCCAGTACAAGACTTGCCCAATGAGGCAATATCTGACCGCCTTGAGCTTTAAGGCTCTTGCCTTACTTTTACCCATTCCATTCGAGGGCTTCGGCTCTTGCAGAAAGTACAAAATGTCACGATACCAGGCACATTCTGCCAATGATAAGCCGTCCTGCGAGCATTGGCTGGGCAACTCAGCTTGCTGAGTTTCTGAGCAAGTATTGATGAAACTAACCCCCAATGCTTCGCAATTGGATTCAACCAGTAGCTTGGCTAAACCTTGCCCCTTAACCAACTTGGTGGGCTTTATCTCCAAGTCAAATTCCAGGATTCTAGCGATCCATCTGCCTCTTCTTCCATCTATATCAGGTTGAATAAGGATGTCCTTCACAGAAGTTGAAGGAACGTATGCAGTTACCTTTGAGTGCAGGACATAGACTCTGAAATCTTTGAGAGATTTCACTAAGGCATAGGCCTATTTCTCCATGATTTCATACCTGATCTCTGCATCTCTTAATGCCTTGCTAAAGAAAGCAATGGGTTGCTCTCACCCTTCCTCATTTTTCTGCAATAACACCGCTGCTATCGTATCGAAAGAGGAAAAAGAAAAAACTTGGAAGGGTTTGGAATAATCAAGATTAATCAGCATAGGTGCCTCAGTTAGTGCCCTTTTTATTTGGACAAAAGATTCCCTGGGTTCAACGGTCCATCTCACTTCGTTCCCCTTTCTGGGCATGGCTGTGATGTGTTTTACCAGTTCAACAAAATTTGAGATGAATCTCCTAAGAAAGTCGATCTTTCCTAAAAAGGCTTGGACTTATTTTTAGACCTGGGAAGTGACAAGGTTTGAATTGAATCCACTCTGCTGGGATAAATTCTCAGTTCTTCTGCTGATACTATATGGCCTAATAGCTTGCCCTCCATCATAGCAAACAAGGATTTCTTGGGATTTAGGGAAAGACCAAACCTTCGGCACTTCGAGAAAACTTTCCTTAAGTGATAGCAGTGCTCTTTATCAGACCTGGAGAAGACTGTGATGTCATCTAGGTAGATCGCTACAAACTGGTCTTTCTCCCTGATGAAAGCTATATCCATGGCTCGCTGAAATGTTGCTCCTGCATTCATTAGTCCAAATGGCATTTTGGCATACATGAATGTGCCCCAAGGAGTGGTGAAGGCTGTCTTTTCCTTGTCTTCAGGCATGATCGATATCTGATTATAGCCAGAAAACCCATCGATCATGGATATCCTGGATGCACCAGTTACCCTCTGTAGTATATGTTCCATCTTAGGTAGGGGGTGATTGTCTTTCTTTGAGCTCCTGTTCAGGTTCCTGAAATCGACACAAAGCCTGATTTCTCCACTTTTCTTCCTCACCGGGACCAAATTGGCCACCCATTCGGAATATCTCAAGGGGATGATGATCTGGGCCTCTAACAACTTCTTCATTTCTTTCTCCATGACAGGCAACAACATGGGATTTATCTGTCTTAGCTTCTGCCTAAATGGCCTAGCCTCTTCCTTCAGTGGGATCTTGTGCTCAATGACAGATGTGTCATAAGTCTTGAGGTCTTCGTAGGTCCATGCAAACACATCAACAAATTCCTTTAATAATTCAGTATATTCTGTCCTCTGTTCATTGGTCAGGCTATTTGATAATTTGACAAACTTAGTCTCCTCTTGTGTACCAATGTTGCATTCGGCTATATCAACATCTTCATTTGAAACCTTACCCTTTACTGCCACATCATTCCGATCAAACAATCTTTCTAAAGGGACTAGTCCCCTCGGAATGTGATTGCTAGGCAGCTGAATAATCTGGTGATTAGCAATTTCATTTAAAAGCACCTCAGGGTGAGGGTCACCTTCCGGGTCAGGATCTTGATCAATATGCAACGCAAAAAATTCATCAACAGATTGGAGAAATTTTTCGATTTCCAGATCATCTTCGAATACCTTCCAATGCTTGACATTGTCTGGTACAGAGGGCCTATATCTTACTTGAACATCACATTTGATCATAGGCAGCAGAGGAACTTTGAGAAAACTAGCTGAGACAACTAAATAATTGGCTGAAGTATTTTCTCCCCTCGGAATGAAAGAAATGTTAAAATCCAATAAGAAATTATCAATCAGGTCCCATACTTCATTTCTGTAATTTCTGAGCCGAGGATTATTAGCATGATAAGCATTCCTGACTTGCTGGATAATCAACTCAACATCTCCAAATATTTCTATCTCTTTAATTCCCATTTCTTTTGCAGCCCTCATGCCCAGAACAAGAGCTTCATACTCTGCCACATTGTTGGTGGTTTTGAATTCCAGCTTGTATGACAGGGATATGGCCTCTTGACAAGGTGATATGAAAACTACTCCAGCGCCAGCACCTTCGCTAGAAGAAGTTCTGTCGAAAAGAATCTTCCAAACAGAGGGGGTTGGAGGGGGAATCGGATAATCAAGACTGGGCTGCTTTATGACTTGGAGAGGGTTTTCAGGAGCATCAGTGAGCTGCAATAAACTAGACCCCAAATCGGTGTCAAGTGCAAAGATGGGGTGATTGGTGGGGTTTGCTTCGTCACTAACAATGTAGGCCAACTGAGCTTCTCTATATAACCTCCTTTGTTCCCCTCCGAAGACTGGAATGGTGGCATACGTGAGATCCATNTGGAGGGGGAATCGGATAATCAAGACTGGGCTGCTTTATGACTTGGAGAGGGTTTTCAGGAGCATCAGTGAGCTGCAATAAAATAGACCCCAAATCGGTGTCAAGTGCAAAGATGGGGTGATTGGTGGGGTTTGCTTCGTCACTAACAATGTAGGCCAACTGAGCTTCTCTATATAACCTCCTTTGTTCCCCTCCGAAGACTGGAATGGTGGCATACGTGAGATCCATCTGTAATGTTCCTCCAAGATTTTTAATCCAATATCTAGACAACAACATGCCAAATTTGGGGGGGATGTCAGCTACCACAATATCCATGACCACACTCTTCATGGGCAACTAAAACAAAGAAACCACCAGGTCTTTGATGACTCCTAGACACTGCACTCTCCTTGAATCGAAAGAGTACAAATCATGGTAATTTTTTGTCACCTCCAGTCCCAATTCTTCCATTACTATTTTGGGCATAAGGTTATGGGAAGCCCCTGAATCCATAAGGCAGTTATGTAGCACTTTATCATGTATGTTCAGGGATGTATAGAAGGGAGGGGATGTTTCATCTCTATCTTCTACCATGGGCACTGGGACAACTACTGGCTTTTCATCTTGGAGATTTATGGAGTCAGTGGAAGGCTGGGGGGGCTCAGATCGTATCATCTTGGAGAGGGACCTTTTGAAATCTTTGTTTTTAACTAGTTTAGATAGGGGTACAGGAATTCTAATCTTCTAAATCTCATGCTCAAAATTGAAGGAGGGAATAGGATTAGGAGCTTCCCTTACCTCAGTGACAGGTTCCCTGGCTGCTGGCGAAGCGTTCTGAGTTTTCTTTTCTTTAGTAGTGGTTGCTGCAGCTTTAGTAGGCCTTTCTGCTATGGGGGGCTGATCTTGGTTATCAAAATTCCCTTCTTTATTTTTTGACCTGAGATTATATCTATTAGGAGTGTTGCTGGCTTTTTCCCCTCTACTCTACTCGTTGATTTGAGTGTTGATAAGAGATTCTTCATATGCAGATTGAGTCAAATGAGGAAACGGGGAAGTGTCCTCGATGCAGTGGATCTCGGGGTCGAGTTCATCCACCTCCTCCCTTTCCTCATGAGAAGCTAGGTTTTTCTGGAGAGGGGTATGAATCCTCTGATCATCTCTATCTCTGCTCCTTTGTTCCCTAGGAAAATCCTGTGGCACATTGTTATTAGGCTTCCTGAAACCTCTACTATCTGTATTTTGGGGATTTCNGCAGCTAAAACAAAGAAACCACCAGGTCTTTGATGACTCCTAGACACTGCACTCTCCTTGAATCGAAGAGTACAAATCATGGTAATTTTTTGTCACCTCCAGTCCCAATTCTTCCATTACTATTTTGGGCATAAGGTTATGGGAAGCCCCTGAATCCATAAGGCAGTTATGTAGCACTTTATCATGTATGTTCAGGAATGTATAGAAGGGAGGGGATGAATCATCTCTATCTTCTACCATGGGCACTAGGACAACTACTAGCTTTTCATCTTGGAGATTTATGGAGTCAGTGGAAGGCTGGGGGGGCTCAGATCATATGAGCTTGGAGAGGGACCTTTTGAAATCTTTGTTTTTAACTAGTTTAGATAGGGGTACAAGAATTCTAATCTTCTAAATCTCATTCTCAAAATTGAAGGAGGGAATAGGCTTAGGAACTTCCCTTACCTCAGTGACATGTTCCCTGGCTGCTGGCGAAGAGTTCTGAGTTTTCTTTTCTTTAGTAGTGGTTGCTGCAGCTTTAGTAGGACTTTTCGCTATGGGGGGATGATCTTGGTTATCAAAATTCCCTTCTTTATTTTTTGACCTGAGATTATATCTGTTAGGAGTGTTGTTGGCTTTTCCCCCTCTACTCAACTCGTTGATTTGAGTGTTGATAAAGGATTCTTCATATGCAGATTGAGTCAAATGAGGAAATGGGGAAGTGTCCTTGATGCAGTGGATCTCGGGGTCGAGTTCATCCACCTCCTCCCCTTCCTCATGAGAAACTAGGTTGTTCTGGAGAGGGGTCTGAATCCTCTGATCATCTCTATCTCTGCTCCTTTGTTCCCTAGGAAAAGCCTGTGGCACATTGTTATTAGGCTTCCTGAAACCTCTACTATCTATATTTTGGGGATTTCTGTAGATGGGATTCCCTTCTAATTCCCACCTTTCCATCCTGGCAGAAAGTGATTTTAGCACTCTAGCTGTCTCATCTATTTGAAGGGGTAGGGGAGAGGGACTGGATGGGGAGGCTTCAAGTCTCTGCCTGGATATGTTTCTACCAGCAGTGCTCCTGAGTTGGTCAATAGCCAATATGTTTGATTCCACCTCCACGGCTGCATCCTGCATGTGGGCCAGAGTAGTGGCTCTTATTTCCCTCAACATGAGGTAGAAATCAGGATCAAAGGCGCTAGCATAAGTGATCTTTGCAAGGCTTCGGAGGGTTTTATCTCAGCAGGGATTTTATTGTACATTTTATTGAATCTCTTAGAGAAATCGGAGACAGACTCCCCCTCTTTTCTCTTCAAATACCCAAACTCTATCATGTAATACATGAAGTCTTTTTTATCTCCCCACTATCTCAAAAAGGCACTATCCAAAGCTTCGATCCCATCAATAGATCCAGGAGGCAGGGCCTTGAACCATTTTCTAGCCTCGCCTTGAAGGCTATGGACAAAAATCATCATCCATACGTCTGCATGCATGATAACATTATCATCTGTAAAACTATAAAAGGCTTCTAGGTGTTCTTCTACAGTTATATCCCCCTTGCCTGTAAACTTGGGTAGCTGCTTGAGGTAACCATCTCCTGGGAGGGCATTGAGAGGCTAAGGTAGCACGAGGGGAGCATACCTAGTGGCTATAATGGCCTCCATTTTGATCATAGGGGGATTTGCTCCTGCCATAGAGATATTATGTGGAGTAGAACTCGGAGGAGAAGGAGCCCAAAAAGGGGATACTGGGGATGAGCTTCTGAGGGGAGTGGGAAACAATAGGGGATTTAGGGAGAAGGCTAGTGAGTTTAAGCCGACGAATGCTTCTCTTTGTGTAGAAGCGACAACAATAACAAGAGGAGGAGCGGTAAAGATAGGAGTGGGGAAATCTTTTGTGGTCCTGGGTCTACGCCAAGGCACAACTTCAGGGGAGAGGGGAGTGACAAGGATTTATCCATCCAATTCCAGACCAGGGGGGGAAATCTCAATAGGAACACTCCCGAAACTCAGAAAACAGGAAACTTCAGAAAGCAGTCTGCTAAGAGACTGAGGGGGAGAAAATAGAGTTCCTACAGAAGGAGATGGCGAATTACCTGGTTCGGTGGTGATAAATTCTCCTTCAGAGGCCTTTCCTTTTCCAAGTACCACCTCCGGACCAGTTCCAGGTGTAGCTAGAGGCAACTATCGGTGGGATCACATGTGCCTGCCTCTGAAATCCACAATTGACACGGCAGGTTCACCACAGTGGAGTCGTCACAATGGAGTCACCACAATGGAGTCGCCAGGTGCACAGTAGCAATCTTCAAAGGCTCTGATACCTGATGCACCTTTAGAATTAGAGGCTCAATGTCGTGCAATCTCGGGGAAAATTTTCAACTTCATCCCCGGCAACGGCGCGAGAAATGTTGGCGACAGAAGTCACTCCTGGATTACAGCAGGAGCAGAGCCCGACGCCCATCAGTTTATGTCACGATTTGTTTATAAAGAGGTGATCGAATGGAAGTTAACTCAAAATAATGTCATTTCAACTCCGAAACTAGACCAGGCATACATGGGCAAGTGAGGTCTTAGATAAACTTCAGACAGTGGGTTGTAGTAAGGGTGAGTAGGGGAAAGACTTGTATAAGAGAACTGCAAAGGTCTATCGTAAACATCAAGTTTCTAATAGACTGTAGGAGAAAACATCTAAACGTAATATCTTCTTACATTCAAACGCAGAAAACTAGAGAATACAACAATGCCACAATAAATCCTTTATCATAACATAATTGCAATAATTCATGTGAATCAGTCAATCATGAACTCCCTCGGCATGAGATGAAAACTAGATGGGAGAAGGAAACTATCTGTCATTAAACAAGAAATCTTACATACATATGCATAACCAGAGAACTAGAGTGTCTGTTAAAACTTTACACTTGGGAGCTTCGCTCTACCATCGATACCTTGAAAAATATCAAAACTAAGTATATATACTCCTGAACGTTTGCCCAATAGAGGCCTACTAGACTTTCAGGATGAGGAGTCTCTTCAATCAAATATGGCCTACACTTCTCTGTCATATGCCACCTTAACTCTGCATGGCTCGTGCCAGAGGGTAGTTGAGCCATTAAATGCTGAATTAGCATGTACAAGCTTCCCTGGCGAGTCAAGGACTTGACATGGATTCCTTTGAAAGAACCAGTACAGAGGACCATCTTGGGTAGACCTTCAGCTGGGACATCCATACCTTACAATAAATGCGTGAGGCGAGGTTTCAACTACCCTCTCTCTCCTTCATTTGTTTCAGGTAGGTATCGAGATTTAGATCACGTCAAACCGACATTTGGAGAACACAATGCCCCCCTTCTGAAATTCAACTCGGTGCTTCTGG
>JASDQU011403461.1:6640-22142 GCA_032191745.1 Picea mariana
TGATGACTCTCTCTTAGTTCAGAAGATTTTAAGATCTCTGCCTGATAAATTTAATCCAAAAGTCTCTGCAATAGAAGAATTAAATGATCTTAAAACTCTGTCCATTGATCAACTTCTAGGAACTCTAACTGCATATGAAATGAGAATTAACAAAGATAAATCCAGTACTAGAGAATCATCTTTTAAAGCAGACAAGAATATTGATTCAGAAGTAGATGATATTGAGGAAAAATTTGTGAGAAGGTTAAAGAAAGGGTCAGGAAAATATCAAGGGAAGCTGCCCTTCAAATGATTTAACTGTGGTAAGATAGGTCATTTTGCATCTAAGTGTCCCCATCAGAAAAAGGACCAGAACTCTTATGATGAAAAGAAGTACAAATACAAGAAATATAATAAGAAGAAAAGTTTGGTTGCAAATAATGACAATTCCTCAGAAGACACAGATAGTGACTCATCCTGTGAAGATAAGGCAAATGACTTCATGATTATGGCCAAGGAGGATTATGATAATAAAAGCACAGGTAGTGATGATAATGATGAAGAAGCTGTGGTTGATATGGAAGGAGAACTGATCAGTGCACTGGAAGAAATTGATAGACTCAGAACTAAGAACAAAAAGAAAAAACAATTGTTGACACAGTTCGAGAAAGACAGTAAAAAACCTGATGAAGACTTTGCTCTGCTGAAAGTGGAATTAGAAGAGGCAAAGAAAATAGAAGACATACTGAAACAACAATTGTCATAGAATAAAGTCAGGTGTGAAGCCTTAGAAGAAAAGATAGTAAAAACTAGAAAAGAAATGGAGAAATTTAAAGGATTGTATCATCAAAATCTGCTAAGTATTAAAGACTCAGAAGAATTAACCTCCATAATAGATTAGCAAAGACATTCAAAGTTGAAAGTTGGATTGGGATATGAAGAAGGATCAAGTAGTGATCATCCAAGTAATACAGAATCTATCAAGTTTTTCAAATCCTCAACCATTGACAACAGTTACTCTACATAAACAAAGAAGGAAAATCTTCCACCAAGAAGAAATGAAAGAAAAAGCCCCAGAACCAAATTTGTAGACCAGAAAGATTATCAGCATGTCAGAAGTCGACATCCTCAAAGAAGACAATTTTTTTCAAGGTACAAAGATTTTTTCTATGGTTATTGTTTTCTCTGCTCTAATTTTGGTCACAAAGCTATAAATTTTTATTTAAGATTTAGATATGAACAATCAAGATATTCAATGAATAACTATTTTCCACAACAAAGATTGAGACAACCAAGCAACAAACAATCATAGATTATAAATCATGTGATGACTGGGAGAAGGACACAGGTGAAACACAACAATAGATATGTGCATAACAATCGTTATGATCTATTATTCAGTGAACCAGAATGTTATAACTGTCATAATTATGATCATAAAGCTACAGACTGTCACTTAAGGAAATACAATTCAGATTTGATCCCCACTACTGAAAATGTCAAAGTTTGGAAGAAGAAGGTACAGGAAAAGAAAATTACTTTATGTTGATTATTGATCGACTATTCTAGACTAACTTGGGTTGCCTTTTTGAAAGAAAAATCTGAAGCATTTGAAAAATTCAAAGTATTTAAGGCTCTGACTGAGAATCAAACAACAAAAAGATTAAAGGCAGTAAGGTCTGATACAGTTGAAGATGAAGATGAACAGGTCCAAGGATCAGAAACAGAAGAGTCTGGATCAGATGAAGATATAAATATTCAAACTGACACAAATAAGCAGAAAGAAGAAAAATCATCTCTCAGAATTATTAGAAAGAATCACCCTGAAAATCAGATAATTGGGGATATAAATGAAGGAGTTCAGACAAGAAGGAAATTTATTAAAGACTCAGAACAATCTCATGTTGCCTTTTTATCTATGACTGAACCTAAAAATTTTGAGGAAGCTAGCTAGGAATATAATTGGATTCGAGCAATGAATGAAGAGCTTGACCAGATTGAGAAGAACAATACTTGGGAGCTTGTCCCTAGACCTAAAGATAAAAATGTAATAGGTTCCAAATGGGTGTTCAAAAATAAAATGAATGAAAAAGGACAATTTGTTAGAAATAAAGCCAGATTGGTCTGTAAGGGATATGCACAAGTTGAAGGTTAGGATTTTGATGAAACTTTTGCACCAATGGCAATATTGGAAGCTATCAGAATATTTCTTGCTTATTCATGTCATAAGAACTTCAAAGTTTATCAGATGGATGTTAAGTCAGCATTTCTTAATGGATATCTAGAGGAAGAAGTATATATGGAGCAACCTGAAGGATTCTCTTTGACAGATAATCCTAATTATGTTTGTAAGCTGAAGAAGGCCTTATATGGACTAAAAAAAGCACCACGAGCTTGGTATTATATACTGGACAAATTTCTACAAGAAAAGGGGTTCAAGAAAGGTATTGTTGACAGTAACCTTTACATTAAGTCTGAAGGTGATAATTTACTTATTGTTTTGGTTTATGTAGATGATATTATTTTTGGTTGTACTAATGAATCATCTGTCCAGTGGTTTGCTAATTGTATGCAAACAGAATTTGAAATGTCCATGATAGGAGAACTGTCATATTTTCTTGGCTTACAAGTAAAACAAAGCTCTGCAAGAATTTTTATTTCTCAAGAAAAATATTTGAAAGAGATGTTGAAGAAATTTCAGATGGAAGATTCCTCTACAATTAGCACACCTATGGTGGTTGGTTGCAAGCTGAGTAAATATGATATCTCACCTGATGTGGATCAAAGGNTGAATCATCTGTCCAGTGGTTTGCTAATTGTATGCAAACAGAATTTGAAATGTCCATGATAGGAGAACTGTCATATTTTCTTGGCTTACAAGTAAAACAAAGCTCTGCAAGAATTTTTATTTCTCAAGAAAAATATTTGAAAGAGATGTTGAAGAAATTTCAGATGGAAGGTTCCTCTACAATTAGCACACCTATGGTGGTTGGTTGCAAGCTGAGTAAAGATGATATCTCACCTGATGTGGATCAAAGGACATATCTCTTAATGATAGGCAGTCTTATGTACATCATAGCATCCTGTCCTAATATAATGCAAGATGTTGGAATGGTAGGTCATTTTCAGTCTGCTCCTAAACAAAGTAATTTGGTAGCTATCAAAAGGATATTTAAATACTTGAAGGGAACAATGACTTATGGTCTGTGGTATCCTAGAAATCAGAATTTCCATTTAACTGCTTATTCATATGCAGACTAGGCAAACTATGTTGATGAGAGAAAAAGCACCAGTGGAGGAGCATTCTTTCTGGGTGACTCACTAGTTGCATGGCTTAGTAAAAAGCAAAAATCGATTTCATTATCCACTACAGAGGCAAAATACATTGATGCTACTACTTGTTGCACACAAATCTTATGGATGATACAAACTCGTGCAGATCTGAAGGTAACTTACACTGATCCTATTCCAATTCAGTGTGATAACACCAGTGCCATTAGTGTTTCCAAGAATCCTGTTCTTCATTCCAAGACTAAGCATATTCCAATCAAGTACCATTTTCTTAGAGAACAAGTTACAAACAGAATTGTTCAACTAAATTATATACCTTCTACAGAACAGATTGTTGATATATTTACTAAACCATTAGCAGCGACCCCTTTTGGATACCTTCGTCAAAAGTTGGGGGTTATAATCTCTTGTGTTTAATCTGTTCACCTGGTCAAGGGAAGTACTTATTGAATATCTGGTGTATTCCCAAGATGCTTATAGTCGACAGGGGGAGTATGTTTTGCAAAAGATCAGGGGAAGAATGTTTCTTCTTTGACATTGATGTCAAAGTGGGAGAAAAGAGTTCGGGAGAAGAGATCCGAATGCATGTGGGTGCTTGTATTGCCATCAATGCAAAAAGGGGGAGATTGTTGGCAAATATTTAACAGATATCGAATGGCAAATATTTAAAAGACAACGAATTCTTGTCATTGATGGCAAGTACAACAGTGAAGATGGCATGAGTATAGGAAGTTTGTAATCGACAGGAAAATAGAAGATAAGTTCGGGAAGGTCGAATGATCAAAGATGAGAAGTTTGTAATCGACAGGAAAACAGAACATAAGTTCAGGAAGATCAAATGATCGAAGGCAACACAACCAGGCAAGATCTGAATGTACACAAGAACAGATCGCTGAAGAGGAGGACAGATCTC
The DNA here is from genome assembly GCA_032191745.1 of Picea mariana. NCBI lineage: Eukaryota > Viridiplantae > Streptophyta > Pinopsida > Pinales > Pinaceae > Picea > Picea mariana. Next base: position 10,824 of record JASDQU011403461.1, read on the forward strand.
AAGCATTAGATCCAAGTGCATGATCCGACCACCGTTGGATCAAGAAGAACCCACACATCCTTTAAGGTACAAGGAGAAGTGGGCGTAGTTGCGATATGAAAAATCATGACTTCATCTGAGCCATCAGATCAAGGTTGAATCTGGACCATTGATTCCAATCCATGTCGGAGTTTCTAGGATCGCGAGTTGGACATGTCAAAGATTATTAACATCAGGAATCTCGATATCACGATATTGAAATCGCGATGTAATCTGAGCCATCAGATCAAGCTTTGATCTGGACCGTTGATTCCAGTCTATGTCAAAGTTTCGAGGATCGCGTGTTGGAGATGTCAAAGAAACAATGCAATAAGAATGTTGATTTTACGATATGCGAAATTGGGATTCAATCGCAGTCATTGAATCAAGCTCAAATCTGGACCGTTGATCTAACTCCATATCGGAGTTTCGGGGATCGCAACATGGAGTGGCAAGTAAACAATGCAACAAGAATGTTGATTTTACGATAAGTGAAATTGTGATTTAATCGCAGCCGTTGAATAGAGATCAGATCTAGACCATTGACATAAATCCATATCGGAGTTTCATGAATCGGGACATGGAGAGGCAAAGAACCCAATGCATCAAGAATTCTGAAATTGTGAAATCGTGATTCAATCATAGCCGTTGAATCAAGATTAGATCTGGACCATGGAATCATAGGACATGTGGCAAGTGATCAAAATTTCGCTGACTTGGGGTCAACGGAGCATAGTGTCRAAAATCAGGAAACGAGAAATCGTGAAAGCGCTTTTTGCATAGGTGCTTGGTTATGACCATAGTCATATTAGGGAAGGATCTAGTGCAGAAAATATCTGTATCGGAGTTTCGGGGATCGCAACATGGAGAGGCAAGAAAACGATGCAACAAGAATGTCGATATCGCGATATGCGAAATCGCGATGTAATTGCAACCGTCAGATCAAGAATTGATCTGGACCATTGATCTGTTTTCTTCACAGAGTTTCGTGGATCGAGATTTGGAAGTGACAAGAACATTGAACATCAGGAATGTCGAAATAGTGATATGGGAAATCGTGGAATGATTTGAACCGTCAGATCAAGTGTTGATCGGAGGGTTACTGTTCTCTCTCACAGTTAACTCCTCAGTTTTGAATCTGTTAGCGAAACGGACTCATGATTGTCGATTAGTTGTTGTTTCAATTTCTTAGACAGTTGTCATCTTTTTTCCTAAGGAGATGGGAAGTTGAACCGTCGTGAGTGTGTATAAAAGAAAATGAGACAGACAGCATGAGAGTGGTTGTTCTGAATGAGAAAAGAATGAAACTGTAAGAAAAGGAAAATGAGAGAATGCGTAGGAGGAGATTGAGCATGTGCAGTGTGAGATGAAACGTAGAGTAGAATAACAGAACAAGTTGAAGAAGAGCAGAATGAGAGAACGAGTTGATGCAGAGCATACCTGTTGAACAGACAGAGGAAGAGAAGAGCAGCAGAACAGTGTGTAGAAGATCAGATTTACAGAACAAAGAAAGATTGGTAAGAACTGATTTATATGTAAAGTTGACTGTTTATTTAGCCATTCATATTCTAGGGAGGTTGGGAGGTTCTCGGGAGGACTGTTGTCCTCAGAGGTTCAAGTGGGAGCTTGAACACAGCAAGTTGTAGCTTCCATCTGGTTGCAGCCAGAGAAACCAGGGTGGCAGGGTGGTGCTAGGGAGAAGAAGTGTTCTCTGTTATACAGGCTGGAGCCTATGTAAGTGGAAGTTGGTTCTTCCATCCAGTTGGTGCTGGAACATATAGGGAGTTGCTGCTTCCTTCTAGTGGGTGCTAGAGAAACCAGGGAGTTGGTGCTTCCTTCTAGTGGGTGCTAGAGAAACCAGAGAGTTGGTGCTCTCAAACAAGTTGCAGCTTGTAAAACAGAGGTAGCAGCCGCACATTGAGTTGGTGCTCAATTAAAGATGATGTACAGAACTTAAAAGACTGTCTATCATTTCGAGGAAGAAGAAGTTTTCTCCCTTTATGGGTTTCCTTGTGAAAAATCTATCTCTGTGTATACCTTATGTGTGACTGATGCTTTTTACTTTTACTGTCCATATGCTGTGTAATGTTGATGATCACTTGAAGAAGGATTAAGAATATTTCAATATTGTTAAAATTGTTTAAGCTCAAAGGCAACTGATTCACCCCCCCCTCTTAGTTGTATTAGTAATTTAAACATTTGGATCGTCGCGAGTATGGGAAACTGTATGGGTGGTTAAAATGACATCCTAAAATTACAGAAGTTTCTATTTCAAAGTTTGTTGAGCTACATTCTGTAATTTTAGAATGTTGATTCAAACACGCACACAATTTTTTGCGTTCATGGGTATCCAATTTTATACATTCCTTCTAGGTGTATTCGAGCATGGAGTAATATTTGGCATCACTTCCGAACATTCCAGACCATTTTTTGTGGGCTTCCATGTCTTCCACCCTTACAACAAGTGATATATTATGATGTGATATGCAACATTTGATACACTTGCTAGATTTGTGTTGATGGAAGAATCTATGTACTTCAACAGAATTACATTTTGCAGTTGCCTTGGACGTCCCTTCCAATTTATAGTAATAAAACAAAGAAGTTCAACATACAAATCTTCAGGCAGGATTTTCAACCAAACAGATGATCAAATGTAGGGAGAATAGCAATCAAAAACATACCTGGATTTCTTTTTTGTCTCGGCTTTTGTTGCCTAGCAGGATTTGTTGCCGCCAAATTTAACGACATATAAAACCACTCCCTTATCTTTGGATTGGCCCTGAATTGCATTTCTAAGTTGTCTCTGATGTCAATGATCAGGAACATTACAAAGCACCTTAAACCCCAAGATTTCGACGTTAGAGGGAAATTAACACTTAGCAATGTATGGAATGTTCAATAACCAGCCAATGCAGGCAGGCCATATCTACAAGAGACAAGCTACTCAAAAAGCTGGGATAGATCTAGTTGGCAGCAACAATGAAGTCCATGGCCCCAAATTGATATTCAACTCATTGTTTTTTACGAATCAAACATTTCATCGTCAAGTTGAAATCAATAAAAGACTGTCCACAAGCTCCATTATTGTACATATTTTTTTGGGGGGGGTCGGCGGCAGGCCAAATAGCAGTCATTGTAACAAATAATCTCAGTTGTATTTTGTAACCCAACTTATTTGAATATACAATATTTGCGGGGTTTTTTTGGTGTTTTCCAATCTCTGGTATTGCTTTTTATTTTATTTTGTACCTTTTTTTGTGTGTCTATCGTTAAACATGGACAACAAGATTTTGTTTCTGCTGCCTAGCACTTCAATATAAATAAATTCTACTCTGTTCGTTCCTTACATTTTACATGTAAGAATAATTTTCCATGGGCCATACTTATGTGGAACTTGCCCTATACTTAAACAAATAAATGGAAGGACATGCTCTTCTTGCATTCTTCTATTACAAGAATTAATGACTATTACAAGGCAACTTAAGTGTTGGCGTCATGTTCCTATTCAATGATTTCCATATATTACAACTTCTTCTATTTGATAATATTTGTGCATATACAAAATTGTTGCANATATATATATATATATATATATATATATATATATATATATATATATATGTATGTATGTATGTATGTATTATTTTTTATTTTTTTTATTTTTTCTTTTCTTTTCTTTTCTTTTCTTTTTTTCTTTTTTTTCTTTCTATTGCTTATTGGTTTCAACGAAATTTGCAAACCGAATAGCATCCTGCAAATTGGAAGATGATTTACATTTGAACCAAAAATAAGCTACTAATATATATTAATATGAATACTATCGGAATAAATATAAAACTCTCTTGGCCAGTACTTAGCCAATTATCTTACCACCGAGTCTCGGGTTTGCGGTATCCAATACTTATGTCCCATGTTCTGTCATATACATCTTGAAGCCAAAGAAATTCCATGATGTACAATTTATGCTCTTACTAGTGAGAACTCAGTAGGCATTCGAAAAGATTGGCATTAATAAACGAACACTAGATTTTCTTATGTGAGATACTTAGCCCTTTTCCCCTTTTCTTCTTCCCGCCTATTATCATTTTCTAGTTATATACTTAGTCGCATTTCTAAGATCGCGGACTCCAGAGTTTTTCGGGTTGACATATCTTCACCTCCATCTATATCCTCACATGACGAATTCAAACGACCGTTGTTCCTTTCCATACTTGGCCAATTTTATGTCCGCAGTTGTCGGGTTGGCGCTTTCAAACTCTGATACTTCTTGCTTCGTGATATACACCTTGCACTCAAAATTTCGGTGATCTACAATTCCACCGCAGACTCCTCAAACTCGCAAGATGTCTCAAATTACTTCACGTCCTTCCTAATATACATTAATTATGGTCTTACTAGTGACAACTGAACATAGTGGTACGAAACAATTAGCACTTGCACCTCTGCCATATACAAACGTGTCAGTAGGTTCATGAAATCTCCAATTATAGGTCATTGTCTCGTGTTGTGCCCATCGTCGAACTTCTTTCCAAATTTGCAACAAAAAATGCTTATTACTAAAATGCCATCATGAAACAACCGTTGTTACACATAAAAAATACTCACTTTGATAGTGTCGCAAGTGTCGTCATTACAAAGGTCGCAAGTGTCGCATTTTGATCACAAGTGTCACAAGTGTTAAAGAAAGCATACTACCATGATGCCTATGTCGTGCCTATAATGACATGAGAAGGACACTTGAAACACCTCAAAAATTTGATTTTGAAGAGGATAAATGACTCAGCAGGCTCATGAACCTTTTGCCATCTGAAAACACTCAAAAAACTAAGTTTTTGAATGAGAGCGCTCCCCTATACCTCTTCTGGGAGTGCTGGCGCTCCCCCTTACACTATCTGGGAGCATTATAAAGCTTCTTTGGCCCTTCTAGGGGAGCCTTGGTGTCTTTAGGAGCGTTGGCTCCCCCCTTAAGCTTACTGGGGAGCGCTACAGTGCTCTGATGGCCCTTTTGAGAGAGCGTTGCCTATTCTGGGTAGTAGTTAAGTTGTTGAGATGAATGGGGGAAGGATCCTTTCATTCTTGGAAGGCAGTTGGATTCTAATCCCTAATCCAGCCATGATCTTAGGGAAAATCCTCAACTGAAGGAGGAAAATTCTCAACTTCCCCAAGGATATCTCAAGTTTTTAAGCCTCTCCAAGGATATATAAGCAAGCTTTCTAATGATGAAAGAAGACGGAAAAGAGAGAATTAAACCAAACTTATGATCTCATAAGTGGTGCTGGAACAGAGATATTTTGGAAGAAAGAGACCTATGATCTCCTAGGGAAAAATCAGTGAATCTATCATCATTTGGATCGTGGATATTTTGAGCAAGGGTTAGATAAGGAGGACTTGACGAAACTGCTGCAATCCATCTACGGCTGTAAGTAATGTTTCGTCCTCATTATTATAGTTTTCGTGTCTTGTTTCTTTCTCATTCATGTTCAATCTCACATGAATTTGTCTCTTTAGTAGATAGACCTATTTCAGACTAATCTTGATAGAGTAGGAAGTGGTCATACTTTGTTTGTCTATAGGGCTTATCGAAGAGCGAAAGATTGGAGCTCAACTCAGAGCGTGCAGGGACAAACACCGGTAAAAGGTACTTCTTTTCTCCTTCCTTCTCACACACTAGTCCACCTAGATCTAAAAGGAAGTCAGTGACCATGATAAGCACTTTCTGTCTTAGAGTTAAGAGTCTATCTCTTTGAGGAGATCTACCTGTCCGCAGAGAGATTTTCTTTCAATAGAAACTAGCGACTCCACTGGGGAGATCGAATCAAAACTTTTAGTTTTGATTTGTCTTCATAAGACCTTGTCTTTCCCTTTGGTTTTTTTTCTAAACTTATTCACCCCTTCATATCTGATTGCATTTGTTGATTGACTCTTTACCCCATCACACTCAGCTTGCCTGTCAAAATTTGATCAAAATTTTGAGTTTTTGGACATTTTTATGAGTTTTTTGAGCCTGGCGCCCCCCTGACCATGTTAGCAGAGCGCCAACACTCCATGGAAGTGTTAGAAAAAGATTTATAACGCTCTGGTGGCCCTTATACCGGAGCGCCAACCCATTTTTGCTCAAAATCTCTTCAAAAATTCCAATTTTTGGAGGTCCAGGCCCTGTTTTTTCACTTGTTGAGCTACTTTGGGATTTAATGATTCTTATTTTGACATTTGACATGCTTCCTCTTGAGAATTAAACACCTTGTTGTTTGGATTTTATGCCCTTCATTATTTTTGAGTTTTCGTTGTTGAGAGCTTGAAATCGATCTATTGTTTTTTCCTCTCCTATCCGACTGAGCGGGAACTCTAGTGAAGGACATCTGAAGTTTGTAACTCTTCTCATTTAGTTATTTGAGGTCATATGATCCAATATATTTCTCCTTCCTTTTTCATTTTTGGTGTTCTTTCTCTTTTTTGATCGCAAAAAAAAGGGTGTGTTGTTTGTGCAAAATCTGCATATTCTTTTCTGAATCTCCTTGATCTAAAAAGGCAATTGATAGGAGAAGTTTTTGCATTGAATTGATTATCATTCACATACAAACGACAAAAGTACATATGAATGATTGTTTTTCATATTAGATTTGATTGGGAACAAAATTGATTGAGGGCATTCCTTATCAAGTGTTTGATAGTGAAAACGACTCTTCCTCTTTCCCTTAAATAGGTATTCACTAAAAAGAAACGATTGCTTATCATATTTCATCCATATTTTTGGGAATTGAGTCATCATTCCATCAGTTTCACTTTCGTACACCCTTTGAGTAAACACCAACCATTAAAATCAACGCTTAACTAAAATTTATCAGACTTTTTACATCTTTGTTAGCTAACCTACATTAATTTAAGGTGTAGGGCTTTGAAATAGGTTGAAAGGATAACTTTCCAAAGCTATCAAACAAACTTAGTATCTTGCGGTAGGGAGAGTTAAATCCAATTGTTGTATTGGCTTGTTGGGATCCCCCTCTCACATAGGGGTTACGCACGAAGTCGAATTCAGGTGAGTTACGGAGATTATCACTCTGTGGCTCAACTGTTTGTAGTGGTTGCATCGTATATTGGGGGTCACTAGAAGGTATACCCACGATTATGTGTGGGATCCTTTCAAGATGATTTCGNCTTAGTATCTTGCGGTAGGGAGAGTTAAATCCAATTGTTGTATTGGCTTGTTGGGATCCCCCTCTCACATAGGGGTTACGCACGAGGTCGAATTCAGGTGAGTTACGGAGATTATCACTCTGTGGCTCAACTGTTTGTAGTGGTTGCATCGTATATTGGGGGTCACTAGAAGGTATACCCACGATTATGTGTGGGATCCTTTCAAGATGATTTCGGACTTGTTATCCTGCCCATACGTTATGACTAGACTGTCGAATGTACCCGCCCAGGGGCTAACTACGAGTTGGTGACCTTAGTAGCCACAATCTTTAGGGTCTCACACAAGGTGATGGTGAAGGGAAGTCTCACTGTACCTGGAACAGACGTTGGTCAAACTCACTCAGGCTCCTTGGAGGGTAAATCCACAATTACTGCGTGGAAGCTTGCACCAAGGCGTAAGTCCATTAAGCATGTTGCCAACATAACTGATCCACCCACTTTATCCCCGCCCCTTCCTATTTTGATCTAGCGACATTGGATTTCATCACCAACTAGTGGTTTCATCATAGGAAGGTTTGTTTGATTGATTGCTTCTCAGATTCATAGCGTGTGTTGTTCGTTTTACTTAGTGGACCTTAGGTTGAGTCATTGTTAATGGAATCAAATCTTGGGAGTAACAATGGAGGAACCCCTTCTCCTGGGGAACCTTATACCTTTCCTTCATTTGGAAACTTTGGCCCTCCATATGTTGCCACACTGAGTCTTCTAGGACTCACTATTGGATTACCAGTTTGGTTGCTCCCCACTCTGGTGATCTTGAATCCTCCCAATGTTTCAGTTGCACCTAATACTTTGGATGTCAATACACCACCCACACATCAACCTCATGTCGACTTTTCGCCTTCTTCATCCATCAAGTCTCCTTCCATTTCTCCTTCTTCGCCTAGTGAAAGCTCTAAAGCAAGTAGCCAGGTTGATCAGAAGAAGAAGAAACAGAAAGAGAAGATGAAGAAGAGCCTGAAAAGGACCAAGGCCCCAACAACATCAGATGTTGGCTCTAAGAAAACAGTTACTATTAATAGTACTGGGAGTGTTGATGAGGTCAACAAGATTAAAATGAAGAATCCAAAACCCAAATTCCCTTGAAGCCTTTGTAAGGGTGACCACTTTCTGAGGGATTGCTCCGGTCTTACCCAGGTCTTAGAAATGTGGTCCTCCACGTCATTGGCCTCTGTCGGTCATGTCGATGATACCCCGTCAACTAGCGATATTCAGGTTGGTAAGAAGAAGAAAATTGTCAAGTTCCCTTGCATGTTATGTAAAGGTAATCATTACTCTCACCTTTGTCCTCGCATGGATGAGGCTTCTTCTCTTTTGGAAAAACTTCAACCTCCAAAAGGCTATCGTAATCTTTCCTCCGACCCATCATTGGTTGATGGACTGGTCAATCCAGTTCCATCCTCGGTCAGTCCGATTGATCATATGGTCAATCTAGTTTCCTCCTCGATTGAACCACAAACCCAAGTAGCTGATCCAGTTCTGTCATCGATCAGCCCCGCTCTTCATCAAAAGAGTGACATGAAAGTGGTCAATCTGTTTTCATCCTCGGTTGATCCCACTCTCCCATTAGAGAGTGACACCAAAGCGGTCGATCTGTTTCCACCCGTCAACCCCATTCTTCCCTTGGAGAATGAAACTCAAGTGGTTGATTCAGTTCTGCCATCGGTCGATCCCATTCCTCCATTGAGGAATGTCAAAGTGACTGATCCAGTCCCTTCCTCGATTAGTCCCACTCTTCCTCTAAAGAGTGCCAAAGTGGTCTATCCAAGTCCACCATTAGTTGATCCGATCCAATCATCGGTCGATCCTACTCTCCTTCTAGAGAGTAAACCTGATACTGCCCATGTTTTTCTCGTTAATATAGACTCTACCATACTGGGGGGCATTCCTCCTTCTCCTGTGAAACCCCCTCCAAGTAATGAGGCCATCCTTTTTTATTGGGGTGTGCTAACTAGACCTCGTCTTCCCTCTCACATTCCTTTCCATATTACAGTACAGGTTCATGGTCGGGACGTTCCTCAAACGCTAATAGATGAAGGTGTGTCCATTAGTATTTTGTCTTATGTTGCTTGGTACGCTTTGGGTTGTCCACAACTTGCACCAGTTACACAGAATCTATTAGCTTTTAACAGAAGAACTATTCAACCTTTAGGGATCCTTCTTCGGTTTCCTGTAACTTTGGGAGGGAAAACTGTCTTTATCAATGTCATGGTAGTTCGAGACCCCTTGGATTTTTCTTTAATCCTTGGGCGAGATTATGTCTATGCTATGAAAGCTCTTGTATCCACCCTTTTCCGTGTTATATCTTTCCCTCACAATGGCAGAATTGTGACTATTGATCAACTTTCATTCATCGGGCCTGACTGGGTTACCTCCCTAAGTGGTTCCTATATGCAAACAGTATCACCCCCACCGCATGTCAATTATGTGGCGTTGTCTCCCATGACCTCAACTTTCGATGATTTGGATCCGGTAGTTGACATGGTGATCTCTTCGGTAGGGTTATTGGAGCTTGATCTCCTTACCCCTGTCACGACCCTCGACATGTGTTCCTTCCAGAGTGATCATCTTCCATCCGACGAAGATCTCTTGGAAGTCATGACCGATTTTTGTCCCTTGACATGGTATCCTTCCAGAGCGTTATCCTCTTGGAACCCTTGATCAAGAAGCAACCACGAGCATAGCTTCTCTTCTCTGTGGCAAGCTCGTTAAAAAATTAAATCGAGGCCCTGAGCATAGTTCTTTTCCTGTGTCAAGCTCGTTAAAAAATGAAACAGTCACCTCTCTTGAACCTTCTTTCCATACACCCTTGTCCTTTTTCTCATCTCCTAGAGAAATTGGTGGCAACCTCAAAGTCGCTGAATGAATTGAAGCTTGGAGGGCATGTGTTCAGCCTTTGATGATCATTCTAGAGTTAAGCCACTAGCTCTCAAGATGGGGCATACCGACCTTAGTCTTTGTTCTTTCTCGTGCTCATAAATACATGAGAATGCATCCGGGTAGACTTTTATCTCTTTTTCGGACCTGTATGGAAACACGAAAAAGGAATCCCCTGGAGTCTCCTTTAAGCTCTTTTCAGACTCTCTAAACATGAAAATATTGCTTAGTGATCTTGCTTCCTTTCCCACTCGTTAAATGGTTTGAAAGGGCATCTTTTGAGTGATAATTTATCTCTCTTTTAGGCCTCGCGAGACTAACATTATGAAAAAGAACAACACTGGATTCATCTTTAAGTTCTTTTCAGACTCTCTAAACATGAAAAGATTACCGAGCGACCTTGTTCTCTTCACGCTCGTTAAAGTGTTTGAAGAAAATGACTGTTGAGCAATAGTTTATTTCTTTTTTGGTCTCGTCAGACTACTTTACGAAAAAGGAACTGAGAGAGTTCTCTTTTAAGTGTTTTTTCAGACTCTATAATCATGAAAAACCTTCGATTTTTCTGTCTTTGGACTCACTAAACAAAACATCGATAGGCCCATATGGGACCAAACCCTTACTTCTTCCAGTTCATTAAACAAAGGAAGAGAAACTTATCGAAGGTGAGTTATATCGAGCATGTGTTACCCTCCCCGAGCTCGTTAAATTAAAAAGAGGTACTCATCTATCTAGATGGGGGAAAATTTGAAAGAAGCAAGCCAAGCAATTTCTTGAGAACATTACCAAGTAACTCTTAGAGTCGCCCTTGAACACGGAACTTTGTATTTTGCACGCATTATAATCCGCTGAACCTCTGCATTGAGCCAATCCTTTGAGTTTCTTTCACTCCTTTGGGTCACCTGACGTAAGTCACAACATCCACTGCATCATCAAGTTTTGGTCCATGTCATGTTTCTGCTGTTGTGGCTCAGTGTTCAAGGGAAGTATTCGCCTTGAGAGTCATCCATCACAAATATCTTCTCTCAATACCCGTGTCAGTCCATGTTCATTTGATCTACCAATTACATCTCTATATCCGTTTCGTGTCATTGATGGAGGATACATCAAGGCCCTCCTTCGATGAGCCTATTCCTGTCGACTTCAACACATTATCCAAGAATTAGACTTAGAAACCAATTAGTACTTTGGGACCTGCATGCCTCAATGGCAGGCCTCCTCACATCCGAC
>JASDQU011403462.1:0-11364 GCA_032191745.1 Picea mariana
TTAATTTCAATTCTTTTTTATTTTTTTAGTTTTTTTTAGTTTTTAATTTATCAAAAGAAAATTCAATTATATTTTTTTTCTAAATATTTAAAAATAATGTTATTTAACTACAATGTTTTTCTATGTATTAAAGTAAAGGTTAAAAATGTGTTAAAAATGATATTTTGAACTATGTTTAAAAAAGTATGGAACCATAAATTAATTAAGGAGACAAAAAATCATATTTTCAAAAATGTAAATGGTAAAAAATATTTTTAAGATTGAAAAAAGCATGAATAGTGACTAAAAACATTGTTGTAAAAAAAAAAAAATTGAAAATAGATGAAAAAAAAACATTTAAAAAAAAAGTGGAAACATCAGAACTCTGTAGAGATCTCATTAAGTTGGTAACTATGTTCCATAGTCCACCTAACTCAACCACAGTGAACAATGACCAACTAAAGACAACCATGTTTAACATAAGTCAACCATGATGAACATTGCAATAATAAAAAACCATTGAGGAATGTCACAATCTAACCATAGTAAAATATAGTCAACCATAGCCATGGTTAACCATAGTCAGCCACAATCACCAGGGTTAACCATAGTCAACCATAATCGAACATGGTTAATGAAATTCAACCATGGTCAGCCTAAGTCCACTAAATCCAACATTCAACGATTGTCAACCAAAGTTAACCATAGTCAACTAAAGTGAGCCATAGTCAAACACAATCTACCATAATCAACCATACTCAAATATATTCAGATAAAGTCTACCATAATCAAACATGGTCAATTGTAATGTACACAACCACCCTAATACCTGCTAGGATGGTGAGGTACTCAAAAATTTCTCCAATTTCCACAACCATACCATTAAAATCCGATACCATGTAATTATTCCACTTTGTCATATTATGAAATTATACATACAAAATAACATGCAGACTCATTCAATTCATGTAAACATACTTTATCTAAAATGGTCCAATGGATTAGCCCACTGATCTAAGAGGTATTACATACTTTATTCCAGCATTGCTATCATTTATCCTAGCTAGTCTATCATTCTTTTAAACTTCATACAAATTTGGCATTTGGGCTTTGTGATGAGAGTTGTTTCTTAGTGACAGTGGGAAGCTAGCTGATATATTTTGATGAAGGAGCCCCCTCTAGCTGTAAGGGCCAGCTTGCAGTAAGAAGTTGGTTGAAAATGGTCTTGGCATGTTTCTAACAACCGGGTGCATCTCAATTAACAACATTTTTTGGCGTTATTGTCGGGGGCGGAGGAACAAAATTATTTTTCCCTGGGTGTATGACAAAGATCAGATCTATTTCTTGATGGTGAACAAGAAATAGGCATCAAACATCGATTGCATATCTTTCACTTGGCCACTCCATGGTCAAAAGAATCCATTCATTGTTTTCAGAATGTCACTTTCATTTACTGCTCGGATCGCTGTGAGGTTTTCACCTTTCAATTTTTCAAGTATTCCTGGTTATCCAAATCAAATTCCTCATATAGATTAATGGAATGAATACTTTTCAAGGTTTAGTGAAGAGAAAGAAGATAATCCTACTCAACATCTGTCGGAATTTCATGAATGTATGGATCAATTGGGAATTGTTAATGAAGATCTGTTGATGAAGTTGTTCATGTTTTCACTTGGAGGAGATGTGATAGCATGGTTGGACCAATCCCCAAGCTTTAACATTCCCTTATCTTGTTGTCTCACTACAGGTACTAAATTGACCCAAGACTAACTCAATTATCTCTCTAGCTTTTCCTTTATAATATTTGCATCTTTTCCTCGTGTATCCTACATGATCATAATGGCAAGTGTAGTTCTCAATTCAATGATAACATAGGCATTTTGAATTTGGTCTTCAATAGGACCGAGGCTAAGTTCAGGATCTAATTAAAAAGGCACAACATTCCTTTTAAGAATAAGGCCTCAAGGGATAAATCTTTTACATGTGTGACCTAGGGATATGATTGAGGGCCTATCTTTTTGCAAATGTGAAAGGTGCATTTTCAACATACTCAATCAGACACGAAATAACCCAGGATTGAAATGTAGCCCAATTGATCAACAATTCATATTAATTTGCATTTGGATTTCCAATTAACTCTCTGGAAACACAAAATGCAAAAAAGTTTCCCCACTGTGGATCCTCCTCTCTAGTCATGATCCAACGATGAAAACTCGATCTCCCCACTCAATCAATGAAGAATGAGGATCGTTGATCTGAATATGATCAATGATCGATGATTATTTTCGTTCTCGCACTACCCTCCTATAGATCAAGATCCAAGGATTCCAATGCTCCCACTCCATATCTAACGATTGAGACTTAAACTCTTGTAATATATGAAATTTCATTGTACTCCTTCTTGCAAATGAAAGATCTAGCTAACTAAGTCTTTGTTCATTATGGGAGAGGGATAATTACATTCATTTATAGTATTTATTGAGAGATCTCACAACATACATTAAAGGCATCAATATAATTCAAACCATGTATTTTATTGCTTGAGAACCCCAGTCTGAGAATGTAAATTATCTCAGAATCTTCAACTCACATTAAATATCTCATTTTCCAACCTCTCTCTAACCTCTACTATATTTACAGATTACATTTATATAGGATTTAGTATCCTCGGGTAGCTCTAACTGGATAATCTTGAATTATTACAACAAATCCCCAAAATCACTCAATATGTTCTAAGATTGAAGAACAAAATCACACCTATCACAACCAAGTTCGATCTGTATGCCTTCTAGAGACTCCTCAAAATAATTATTACGATTAAAATTAAAATTAAAATTAAGGGAACCAACCCCCTTTAGTAAATAATTTTGACCCTCTTAGGGTCATAATCAAGAATTCCATCATGCTCCTGTATCAGACTTCTGTGGAATAGAAATTTTCATGGACTCCATTCCATGAGGTCTTCAAGATTCTTGCCATTCTTCTAGTTCTCTGCATCACTCATCCAAGTTGCATCTTCCACAAGAAGATCTTTCCACTTGACTAAGTACTCATAGTAATCCTTCTTCCTAGTCTTCTTAGCAATCTTCTGATCAAGAATTCTTTCCATCCGCAACTTCTTGTTTGTAGGTAGTTTCTTCATCCACTGAACATCTTCAATACCATCTCCATCCTTTGCTTTAGATTCTCTATAAGGGTACAAGTATGTAACATTGGATATTGGAGATATTCCAATATCTGGCGGTAACTCTAATTCATAGGCATTGCTTGAAACTTTCCTCAAGATCTTACAAGGTCCAATTTTCTTGAACTTTAGTTTGTTATATTCTCCTCTTGGGAATCTCTCCTTTCTTAGATGTGCCAACACTTGATATCCAACTTCAAATTTAACCTCTTTTATTTTCTGATCTTCCCTCTACTTATACCTCTGACTGTTGTCTTGTAGTTGCTCCTTGACTTGTTCATGTAACATACATTTGCATGTCTGCAAAAAAATATTCTACATTTGCACTCCTTAACTCTACTTTGCCCAAATTCTTGAGTTCTGAAACACCCCTTAGATGCATTCCATACACTATTTGGAATGGACTCTTGCCTTTACTCCCTTTGGGTGAGTCACTATAAGCAAATTCAGGTTGTGGTAAAGCTTGATCCCACTGACTCTTATGTTCATTAACTAAACTCTTCATCAAGTTACCCAGAATTCTATTTACCACTTCAATCTTCCCATTAGTCTAAGGGTGATAGGTGGAACTAAATGACAAATTTTTTCCGATATTTTTCTACAAGGTTATCCATAAATGTCCAATGAATTTAGTGTCTCTATCTGAAACTGTATCTCTGGGCAATCCATTTAACCTCACAATCTCTTTGAAGAAAAAATTTGTTATGTGTGTTGCATCACTATTTTTGTAACATGGTATAAAGTGTGTCATCTTAGAGAATCTATCAACAACTACAAAGATTGAATCACTTCCCCTCTGTGTTCTAGGTAAACCTAAAACAAATTCCATGCTTATGGCATCCCATGGCTTGTCTGATATAGGCAATGGTTGATACTAACCCTCATTCTATTTCTTCCCTTTGGTATACTTAAAAATTTTGCATTTGTCAACAAATATCTTCACATTAGAACTCATACCTAGTGAGAAATAAGAAGAATTTAATTGGGAAAACGTCTTTTCATGGCCAAAATGACCAGCTAATCCACCACTATGTTTTTATTTCAACAGTTTTTCCCTCATTGAAAACTTTGGAATGCACATTTGACTGCCTTTGAACAACAATCCCTCTTGTATCATGTACTCCATCCAAGGACTCCTATCTCCCATCACTAGATTTTCACATGCTTCATAGGCTGCTTTAAAGTTTGGATCCTCTCTGTACATCTCTTTGAGATGCTCAAATCCCAGTGTACTTACTTGAAATTCTTGCAAAATTAAACATCTCTTGCTCAAAGACTCTACAACCTTGTTAGCATTCCCACTAATATGTTTAATAACAAAAGTAAACTTATGCATGAATTCTACCCATTTGGCATGTTTTTTATTCAATTTCTCTTGTTTGGTTATAAATTGTAAATCATGGTTATCAGAATATAAGATGAATTACTACATAAAACTCTTTATCATAAGTTGAATATTTTTTCTTGGAATCATTCAACTTCCCACTAAAATAGGAAACAAATTTATCTTCTTGACTCGGGACAACACCAATTTCTACCCCACTTGCATCACATCTGACTTGAAATGGATTTTGAAAATATGGTAAACTTAAAATTGGTTTCTTCATAATTTTCTTCTTTAACAGTCTGAATTCCTTTTCATCCTCTCTTGTCTAATTAAAAGAATGGTGTTCCTTCATTATAGTGTCTACTATAGGAGCACAAATACTGCTAAAATTTCAAAAAACATTTCTATATAAACTTTCTAACCCATGAAAACTCTCATAAATAGATTATGGAGAAGGCCATTCTTTTATAGCTCTTACTTTTTTTGGATACATATTCAATCCCTCTTGAGAAATCACAAATCCCAAGTAAACCAGTTGTCTTCATGAAGGAACACTTCTTCATATTTATTAAAATATTTTCATGTTGCAGCCTCTTCAACACCAAATTCAAACATCTCAAATGATCCTCTTTAGTTCTATTGTAAACAAGGATGTCATCTAAATAAAAAATTACAAATTTTCCAATAAAATACTTAAGCACCTCATTAATTAATCTCATCAATGTGTTGGGAGCATTTATCAAGCCAAAAGGCATGACAATCCATTCATACAGTCTTTCATTTGTCTTGAAGGTTTTCTTCCACTCATCTCCTTCCCTCATCCTTATCTAATGATAACCACTCTTCAAGTCTATATTAGAAAAATAATTTTCTCCACTTAAACAATCCATTAATCCAGCCATTCTAGGAAAGGGAAATCTATTCCTGATCGTTATTTTTTTTATTGCTCTGGAGTTCGTACACATCCTCCAACCACCATCCTTCTTTGGACTTAACACAATAGGTACTGCACATGGACTTAAACTCTCCCTAACCAATTTTTTGTCCAACATCTCCTGGACTTTCTTTCTTATTTCTTCATTTTCCCTTGGATTCAACATGTATGCATCTTTGTTTGGAAAAATAACTCCAGGAATTAGATCAATATGATGAATAATGCTTCTAACCGGAGGCAAAGTATTAGGAAATTCATCAACTACTATATCAACAAATTCATCTAACAATGCCTGAACTTCAATAGGTAAATGATTTATAGTGGTGCTAGTGAGACTTACTCTTGGCTTACCAAAAACAGAAAATTGTACGTTCTATTCCTTCTTGATTTCCTACAAGAGGTCATTCCCACTCATGACCAGTACACTTGGACCAACTTCCTCCTTAGTCCTTCCTCTTTCAGTGATAGCATCACATGTTTGTGCCCATTCTTCTCAAGGGTGTATATATTATTTCTTCCATCATGCATTTATTTCCTATCATATGCCATGGTCACCCCAACAAAATATGACAAACATCCATGGGCATAACATCACACAAAATTTCATCCTTAAAACTACCAATTTGAATTTCTACTTTACATTGTTCACTTACCAAAATTTGATGTCCTTTCTGGAACCAAGACACCTTATATGGAGTAGGATGTGCCACTTTTTGCAGTCCTAATTTCTCCACCATTTCTATAGAAACCAAATTATTTGTACTGCCACTGTCAATGACCACTTTTCATACCTTTTCCTTTGATTTGAATGTGGTTCTGAAAAAGTTCTTCCTCTGTGCTAGTTCCTGGATTTATTTTTTTGCTTTTATTAAAAATCTCTTCAGCATGAGTTCTTCTCCAATATCAAGAGTCTCCTCTTTCTCTATTGGTTCTGCTATATTTTCTTGAGCTTCTGCAATGTGAGCTCCTCTAGTGTTTGTTGATTTGTTTTCAGGACAATCCTAAGACATATGCCTTGTATTTCCATGATTATAGCACTTGATCTCTCTACCTCAGCCTCTACCTCTTGAGAAGAATCTTCTTCCCCTGGATTCCCCTTCTCTTGGTGATTGGATAATAGAGTTGCCTGGTTCTTATTTTGTATTCTAAAATCTCCCTCTGGATTATCCTTTTCCTCTGGATGGGCTTCTTCCTCTAGTTCTTTGACTCTATTTCCTAGCTAATTTCTCTTCTACTTTCAAGGTTTCTATATAAGCATCTTCCAAAGTCCTCAAAGTTAGTAGACGGATTTCATCTTGGATTTCATACCTTTTCCCATTGATATAATACCTAGAACAATTCTCAAC
The DNA here is from genome assembly GCA_032191745.1 of Picea mariana. NCBI lineage: Eukaryota > Viridiplantae > Streptophyta > Pinopsida > Pinales > Pinaceae > Picea > Picea mariana. The sequence continues at coordinate 6,771 of JASDQU011403462.1, forward strand.
GTCATCTTCTACATGACCTACTACGATGTTTAGTCTATAGAACTCTTCAATGTACTCCTTCACTAACATACCTTTTTGTCTCATTTTTTGTAGTTTTCTGAACAGATTCAGTTGATAGTCCTTTGGCATGAATTTGGCCTTAAACTTGGCTACCATTCTATCCCATATATTAATATTATCTTTGCATTTCCTTCTTTTGTCATTATGTAACTCATCCCACCATAAGGTTGCATGTCCTTTCAACCTAGTTACAATGTTCTTGACTTTCTTTTCTTCATCTATGTCTTCATAATCAAAATATTTGTCCATTTCATTGATCCAATCAAGCAATTCCTCAACATTAACGTTCCCCTCATACATTGGAAATTCCATTTTAGGTATGGCTCCTACCTTTGTAACCATCCTTAACAACTGCACCTCAATTTTTTCACTTCCTGGTGCTTCTCCTCCTTCACTAGATCTTGTGTCTTCATCCTCACTAACATCTCCTATGTCAGGTTCTCTCCTCTGAGATACTTCCATGGATTCCATCCTAGCCTGAACTCTCCTTAGTTCATTCTGCAACTCTGTAACAACAACATTTGTTGGCATAACTCTTCTCATGGGAGGCATTGGATATGGATTTGTCATGGCTATTTTTCTTGTTTGTGTGATATCGTTGGAGTCACTCCTTTGTATAAGATGGTACAAGCAGCTTAAAAGGTCACCATCTTTTCAAATGTATAGTACTCATGGTTGATATCCATAGTGATTTGAACCCACACCTGATTCAAAATCGCTCTACATTGTTCAGTAATATTTCTCTGAAAGCTTCAATTGTAGCATCTATAAAAACAACATTTTATGGCATAACTCTTCTCCTGGGAGGCATTGGCTATGGATTTGTCATGGCTATTTTACTTGTTTGTGTGATATCGTTGGACTCACTCCTTTGTATAAGATGGTACAAGCAGCTTACAGAGTCACCATCTTTTCAAATGTGTAGTATGCATGGTTGATATCCACAATGATTTGAACCCACGCCTACTTCAAAATCGCTCTACATTGTTCAGTAATATTTCCCTGAATGCTTCAATTGTATCATCAATATTGATTTACGTTTGCTTATCATCTAGGTTTTTCTATATGAAGTAATGCTATTCTCTTTGGAGATTTTATGTTTCTCTCTGTTGATCTCCCGTACCATAAAGCCTATTTTTATTTATTATGATCACTTGTCCCTATTGGTTGATAAAATATCAAGATTAAAAATTTGAAATCAATGGTCCATAAGATGAGACAAAACTATGCTTTGATAAAAAAAAAGGGGGGGGGTGGAAAGAATGCATGTCGGTCCCAAACATATTATGAAAGATATGAGATTTCCAAGAATCTGGATCTTGGTTATGGAGATTATACCAGAGTCCTCTATGTATAGAGGGTTTAAAGAGATAGAAAATTGTGCTTTAATGTCGGTCAGGGGTGGCCAAGTTGTAGGGTATGCAGTTGATGTTGTGTAGACATTTCCATTGGTACATATTGGGGCATAGTTTTATTTGGAAAATATTAAAATTGTTCTTGGAGAATTTAAACATTAATTATATGAATGCTAAGAATTTTTGCAGTTGTTATTTCATTGCTTGTAGCTCCAACACAAGAAAAGGATATGACTTCCCAAGCTACTTGGATGTGAAATCTAGAGTTGAATATGCATACAAGGATACCAAAGACTGGATTCAATTTTAAATCCTAAATATTGTTTTCAATGGTAAACTTAGTAGTGATGGAACCATCTCTCAATATGCCAAAGACATTTGGAATATAAAGGAATGCAGAATCCCTTGGGTGACAGCAAGGAAAAAATTCCACTTTATCTAAAATGGCCCAATCTCTTCGGATATTACCAAACATAATGGAACAAATTCTTCCATGAAAAGGGTGTTGATTGTCGTTTTATAAGAATAATCTTGTAAAATATATATTTGGGAAGAGTATGTGGCAACAACAGGTTATTTGAATAACCAATTCCTATTTTATGGTCAAATGGGATAGCATATAGAGATTAAGTGTCAAAATCCCCAAGATCTTCTTCAAACTACAATTATATTTTAGAAGACTTGTTCTAGATTTGAGGTAGATTACTAGGCAACAGTTGTAAACAATTCCAAAATTAAAGGCATTAGTTACTCAACATTCAGGGGATAAAAGAAGGAGCTCAAAATATTTGCAAGGGGTTAGAAGCTTAGGAGGTTTTTCTTGGAAGCAAGGCTGCATTCTATAGGAAGCTCATAGATTCATTGTAATCTCTCCTATCATGATGGATTAATTCAAGGATTCATGACTCATTCCACTTAGAGCCTTGTCTTCTCTTATATTTTTTGTATTTTGCTTCTCATTATGCCATCATTGTTCATTTTTATTTTCCAGTAAGATTATTGTTAGGGTTAATAGTGTAAGAATTTGGTACAACCTCCACTGTTGTAGACATAAAGGAAGCTTTAAGATCTCATATTTCCATATATATGTTGTGATCTTTGATTGGACTTGAGTTATTGTTAAACCTTATGAATAAGAGAGGGGTTATTCCTTTCTTTTCAAATAAAAATAATCATAACCTTGATACATTGTCTTACATGCTCTCACTTTGATTTGTTGTATTCATCATTGGCAATGCCCAAGAAATTGATTATTCTTCATTTCGAATTTGTAGATATTACTCTTTGCCCTCTGCAAAGTATGAGATTTCAGTGTTTTTATTCCTTTCTTCTACCTTTCATGAACATTTTTTCGTGCTCTAATGAATGAGACTCCATGCCCATTGGATTAGGCCACTGATCTGAGAGGTATTTCATACTTTATTCCAACATTGCTATCATTCATCCTAGTTATTCTATCCTTCTTTTAAACTTCATACAAATCTAGCATCTAGGCTTTATGATGAGAGTTGTTGCTTAGTAATAGTGAGAATCCAGTTGATATATTTTGATGAGGTAGCCCCCTCTGGCTGTAAGGGCCATCTTGTAGTCAGAAGTTGGTTGAAAATGGTCTTGGCATGCTCCTAACAGCCAGGTATATCTCAACTAACAACATTTTTTGGTGTCATTTTCGGGGACGGAGGAACGAAACTATTTTTCCCTGGGTGTATGAAAAAGATCAGATCTATTTCTTGATGGTGAACAAGAAATAGGAATCAAACATTGGTTGCATATATTTCACCTGGTGACTCCATGGTCAGAAGAATCCATTCATTATTTTCAGAATGTCACTTTCATTTACTGCTCAGATCATTTGCACCTTTCAATTTTTCAAGTATTCCTGGTTATCCAAATCAAATGCCTCATATAGATTAATGGAATGAATACTTCCCAACGTTTAGTGAAGAGAAAGAAGATAATCCTACTTAGTATCTATTGGAATTTCATGAATGTGTGGATCAATTGGGCATTGTTAATGAAGATGTGTTGATGAATTTGTTCATGTTTTCACTGGGAGGAGATGCTCATGAATGGTACAGGTCTCTTCCCCATTCTATCATGTTCTCCTTGAAAGAATTTCATACAACTTTTAATAATCATTGTAAAAGGTATTTTCCATATGAACTTCTTTTTGAAAATTTGTGTGAGTATTTTGAAGCATACATTCATCATCCAGTAGTTTATCCTTCCAGTAGTGAGGTCGAGAAACCCCCCCCCCCTTACCTGTTGATCAAAATGAATAATGTTTTGAGTATATTGTTGATGAAAAGATTCAAGTATCATTAGAAACTGCAGAAAATACATGGAAGCCCTGTAATTTACATGATAATTTTGCTCCTTCGAATTCTACATATTTCTCCTTCGAATTTTACATATTGCTCCTTTGAAACATATTTCTACAACAACATGCATCGAATCTTACAGTAGTATACCTTTGTATGATAAGTATGAATAGATCAAAGTAGAGGTAATAATGTCCATGGACACTGATTTCATCAATAATGAACATGGATTAAATGCAGGTAGCATATCATATTCTTCATTTGCTCTATCTGAAACACAAGTGGAAAGACCATACTTCATCAAGCAAGCAGAAAGAAAAATTAGCTATGGAAGGTTTGTGGATAATTAGGAGTTCATTTTTCAGAAGTATGAAGATCCCTTTGTAGTATGCTTGGAATCATCAGCTGGAGTGAGTTTTTCAGCAATATTTCACTGTAAGTATGGAATCAAAATTTTCTTTGATTTTCATTCATCCATACTTATTTTTGCTCGGATAGTTGTAAGTGAAAGATTTTATTGTATCAGCATCAATATACTTGTGTTTTTTAGGGACGGTCCCAATTGAGTAACTCGCAAGGAAATTTGCAAGATTATGAAGGATTTAAGAGATCTTGGTGTTTTTTCTGAAGGGAATGCGTCCATATTTTGGGAATGGATGGATCTTGCATTGCTTTTCATTAGCTTTGAAAAATCGTGCAAGAACAAAAATAGATAGGGGCTTGTGATCCACCTTCTATATACCATCGCTACCAATTTCATGATTTTGATGTTGTGCCCCAGTACATATGTATTATAACTGTAGTTGCATTTGTATTGACTTGCTCTTTGAAAGCCAAACTGGATAAAAATATTCTTCT
>JASDQU011403462.1:17381-28407 GCA_032191745.1 Picea mariana
CTTCATGGTGGATAATGTTACACGTGCCAATGCACTAGATCAATACATTTATATCATTTGCAATATTAGGAATATCGTAATTTTATATTCAACCTAACTTTTTCTAGATGCCTTGACTTTTTCTCATGGCTCACAAGGTTTGACTAGGCTCATAGAGGTTGTACGTTCCCCCTGACTTTTTCACTAGTTTGTCTATGCTCACAAAGGTTGTACATTCCCCCAGACTTTTGCACTAGACTTTCTATGCTCACAGAGGTTGTAAGTTCCCCCAACTTTTGCATTAGACTCACATAGCATCTCATTCATCCTGACTTTTGGTTTGACTCACAGAGGTTGTACGTTCCCCCTGGATTTTATCAATACCTCACAAGACTAGTTGATTCTCCAAATCTCCCTGGCTAGCCTTAGGGTGGCCCATATGGCCTCTCATTGGAGAATGATTGTCGATGCTGCCAAATTTAACAATATATCCATGCGAATTCGGTAGCGCCATCGTTACACAACTTAGGATATTTGGTAGCATTCATGTGTACTTCGGCTAAGAGAGTTCGTATCACTTTAGGTAGAAAAATGCCAGGCCATGCTATATAGACGATTTCGCAATGCCATGGCGCTACGAAATGTATGTGATCTTCTATATGATGAGACTAATCAAGAACTTTGAGTTGATAGGTTAGAAGCCTGTATATGCCTGTATAGGTGGAAAAAACATAAACATCCTTGATCACTTACTCTTCCAAAAAAAGACCATTCTAAAAAACGGAGCTTATATCCCCCCAATCATTTCATCAACCTAGCACTCCTCCTTATGGAAGGAGGGCTTCCTTTTAACACAACATCATGTTTTTCTTTTATAGGGGTGGTCTTCTTGACTGTAGGTGTGCTCCTCTTCTCTACTGGTTCCTCTCTTTCAATGGAAGCTTCTACCAAAACATTCAAATTCCTCTGAGCCAATTCATCTTTGAAGTGTTGCAGTTCTTCCTTGAGATTTCTATTTTGAGACTGAAAGCCTCTATTTTTCCTATAGAGGGTCTCGATTTTCTTATGGAGAGGCTGGGCTCTTCTGGATGAAAATATTGCTAAATCAAGGGTGTTTCTATACATATCTATAATCTCCTTCATCTTAATTCTTTCAAATAAACCTTCTTCCTTCAAACAAGCAACCTCCTTCCTAGCCTCCTTGAGCTATCTAATCAATATTTTAAAGGTGTGATTGCTAGGTGGAGTGTTGATGTTGATGACCTCAACAATTTTCTTCATGGCTTCACCTTCCTCTTTATGTTGCACAGGGGCTCTATCTATCACCTCAATAGGCTTCTCAACGCCTTTTCCCTTATCCTTCTTTTTCTTTGGAATTTAAACCTTGGGTAGGGCTTGTGCTTCAATAGCCTCCTTGAGAGTTGATGAACTAGTTCCTAACTTTTATGCTAGTTGCTGAAGCAGGTGAAGAGAATTGTAGTTTTCTTCCCTTCTTAGCTGTGACTTTAGTGGATGAAGGGACCTCTTCCAATTCTGGTGCAGGAGGAGGTGAAAAGTCTCTCAGTGGAGAATGATAAGCCTCCCTCTTTGTTTCTTCAATTTCCTTGATGACCTCTTGGTCTTGAGTAGGTGCATTGCTCTTTCTTTTCTTGCTTGTTCTTGCTGGAGAAGTATTAGTGGATAGAAAAGGACTTTGCATCTCTGAATGATGGGTTGAAGCTATGTCCAACTTCATGTGAGCAGAAATAATGAATTGTTCCCATGGAATGCTTCTCTTCTTCAATTCTTCCAAGACTAACATTCTGATCAATCCAGATTGAAAGACACTAGTGTCCATAGCCTTGGACTTGGCTTGGAATCTATCAAACATTTTACCCATGCTTCTCAACATGTAAAAAATGATATTCATTTCATCTTTACCAGTAAAATGAAGTAAATTCCTTATATGGTACTGGTATAACATATTAAACCTCCCCTCACATGTGAAGTATCTTTGGATGATCTTCAACATCTTGTCAAAATATTCAACTAGATGACTTCTAGGCACTCTCTTAGACAAGTTGTCAGTCTCATAATCTGGTTTGAGGAAGTCCTTAGAGAAGGCATCATTTAAAGTCATGGATTTAAACCATCTCTCCCCAGTCTTAGGAATCCCTGTGGCTGCTACAATGGAGGCTTCAGAAACCTCAAAATCCAGGTCTCCTACCTTAGTATTAAGGCCATCAAAATGTAAGGAAAATTGCCTTGCCACTTCAAGATGTCCCCTCTGCATGTTTTGGCAAAATGAGAGGCAACCCACCCTCTGAAAAACTTCCCTAACCATTGGCTCTACACCAAATAGGTGCATGTCTGAGGGTTCAGTTCTGACCACAGTGCCTCCCTTGTGAGATTTCTTCTTCTGAGGTGTCTCTATGGGTCAATATGAGGGATCAAAAGATATGGTGCAGTGAATTTATTTGGGAGAAAACAGAGGAATACCTCAATGGGAGAATGGCAATGAATAAGGGTTTCTCTTTCCTACGATTCTCCTCTAACTCACCTTGTTTTGACATAGCATTGTTTTGATGGCTTTTGAAAGGAAAGAAATGCAATTTCCCCTCCCCTTACTGTTTGTAGATCTCAAACTGAAGAATGATAATATAGTGAAAGGAAAATTGCTGCAATGGTCTTTGAATACCTGGAAAATAACACTCCAATCCAAAAAGTAGAGAGAACAGGGGAAATGTAGCGAGGTTTCAACAACGTTTTTTTTGGTAGCACAGTGCACACACAAGGCACAAATTTTTGCTCGGACACTCAACACTCAGGAGTAGAAGGAAATTTCATGCTTGATAACTGAAAACCAAGTGTGGTGGTTGCAAGTCTGTGAGAGGGAAAATATGGATGGAGAGAGATGAAGGAGGGAGCAATTTGCAGACACGATCGTTACCAAAACTCAGGAAATAGCTATCAAATGAATTCTCTATACAATGGAGTGGGATCACAAAACACCTGGAGGAGTAATGACAACTTGACACTCTGAAACCGGTTAGAATATCACCACGACCACCTCAATTTCCAAATCCACCTCAGCAGTTGATCTCGTAGCATTGTCTGTAACTGGTCTGAACTAGCAGTTTCAGCAATGCCGAGTTTGAGAACATTCAAATCTTTCAAATTGTTAGCAGACTCATTAAAACTAAATCTTTGAATACATATTTTAACAAACCATGGTGTTGAAAACAAGGTAGAACATGACCTCAATGAAATGATGATGAATCATGGCAAGGAATAAAGGACAAGGAGTGTGCTATGAAAACTCCTAGTGAGTTGGCAGTGCTTTTTTTCAAAAAGATGATTTGACCACCTTTAATCAGACATAGGGGCAACATGGCTAGGATGAAAGGTATGAGTGAAAAGAGTGACATGTCAAGTCATGAAGGTCGTGGGATAGGTTATTCTTAGTGTCAATTCATTAGGTGAGTCAAAACTATAATCCAAAAATGAACCTAGGCTTAAAATCTATATGAGGGCCAAAAATGAGCCAAAAACTCAAGTCTTTATTTGTTCAAGCTAACCTAAGAAAATCACACAATGAAGAGTAAAGAAAAATCGAAGTCTAAAGGCTAAAAAATTTAAACCTAAGGGATAAAATACCCAAGGCAACTTAGTGTGATAAAACACCACTCACCAAAAAATGACGAATTCCTAATTCTAAGGCCTTTTGGAGGCCTAGAACTAACGCTTCATATTATTCCATGTTATTGGTGTTGGGAAAATCTAATCGAAAAGAGAAATGGATTTCATTTCCCTTGGGATCACACAAAAATACCCCAGCACCAAATACATGCTTGGACTTAGCACCATCAAATTCCATGCTCTACATCACCTCATCTAGATCAAGACGAGGGATACAGACATCTTCTTCTCATAACATAGTATAAGTGTCAGTGTTCCATGGCAACCTACACAAGAGATCTAGATAAAGCATGCACAAACAAAGCTTATCAAGAAAAGGAAGAGAGATTCAATATGGAAGAATGAGAAAATGTATTCATACTACTCCAATGAGATGATGATTGATACATAGATCATGATCAATATGATACAATGAATGAGTGGAATACACTCATATATAGGGGAAAACATTCCATAATTAAGAAAGCAATCAAGAAGTTAGTTTTCCTTAGGAATGCATGCATGCATAATAGTGATGGTAAAAATAGAAAGTCTAAAATAGAACTAGTTAGTTAACTCCCACTGAACTAGTGTGTCAAAAATAGAAATTTCTCCAACACCCCCCCCCTGAACATCACTATGGAATAAAAAATGAGTCTCATCTACTAGGCCATTTTAGATACTCATGTACAATGCAACTAATGAACACTGAATAAAGGTGAGGAAAGAGGGAAAACCACGTGGGAACAAAACCCCCCCTCAAAAGATAATGTATCAAAAGAAGAAAATGGCAGTTGCTAGGCAATTGTGTTCTTCACTGCAAGACGATCCCGCAAAGTCTGAAACTTTTTCTCATTGAAAGTATTCGTGAAGATGTAGAAATATTTATGGATCTAATGAAGTCCTTTGGCAACCTGTCGGGCCTTGTACCTTTTGATCCCGTGGACCCATCTGCACCTGAAAATATTCCCTTCTGATGGAAGTGGAACCAAATTCCAACTCTAGTTCTGTAGGACTGAGTCATGCTCCTTCTGCATGGATGTTTTCCATAATGGATTTCCCACAACACTATTGTAGTTTTGTGGATAGGTAGATTGAACCATATAGCAATGCATGGGCATCCCAGGTTCTGAAGCTGAAAGTACATGAGAAGGATCCTCATGCTGAGATCGAGTCATCCTCGAATCTAATGGATTCCCTGCAAGATTGCCTGCTGCCTGAAGTGTGGTCTGTGCCTTCTTAGGCATCTGTTGAAGCTTCAACAATGGCTTCTTATCTGGTTGTACTACCTGCTTATTTCCATGTACAGAATCTGAGTGTATGGAATCATCTCTGATGTTTGAAACTGATGGAAGAACAAGAGTATATGCATGTTGCACTAGAGGTGCATGCAAAGTACTCTCCTTATGTGTAAGTAGAATAGAGGAGTCATCGTCAGAAAACTTAGTGAATTTATACAACCTTGACTTGTGATCCACCTCACCAATTGCAATGATGGAATTGTCATGCATAGCAATCACTGAAACTGAATCTGATGTAAATTCAACATTTTTACCTTTCTGAGTGATCTGATAAACCGAGAGCGGATTCATAGAAAGCTTTGGAACATGTAAAACATTCTCAAAACTGTCATTGTGGAGTTCCACTCTCCCTTCTTCTGCTACTGCTACTGGAGTATCATCCCCCATGAGAATAGGGGGTCTTGAGCATAGACTCAAAGAAGAGAAAACTTCATCTTTCGCTGCCATATGATGGGATGCACCAGAATATATAATCCATGAATTAGATGAGGAATTAATTGCAACTAGAGCATGATGATTACCTTTATTAGGAGCAAGATCTTCTTCCTTCTGCTTCTTGACTCCCTCTGGAATGAAGTTTCCAAGGTTGTTCTGCTAAAGTGTCAGTTCCATAAGATCAATATGTTTCTTCATGCATGTGGATTCTTCATGATTCGGTTTATTGCAATAAGTGCACTTCTTTCCCTTCTTCTTTTTCTCAGAATCTGAAGAGTCTCTGGAACCTGAAGAATCATTGAAGGGTTTGGAATATCCCTCATTCCCGTTCTGTTTGGATGACCCTTTTCCATCATGCATGGTGAGTGCATGTGCTTTGGGATATTTCATGAGGCCCATCTATATGAGTTTTGTCTACTCTTGTGTGAGAGACTCAATGAACTGAGCCATCGTAGGCATTTTCCAATTTGCACCAAAAAGACACCTGCCAGATTGGAAATTGGAGACATATACAACATATTATGGTCCTAGCTTGGCCAAGATTGTTAGAATAAGTTGTTTCTCTTGTGTAGACTTTTCAATACCACATTCACCCAAGCTCAAAATCAAAGATTTAAATTTAGTAAAGAAATCTTGTTTATTATCAAAACTTTTATGGTCTAAGGTATTCAACTCTACCTCAAGCATATGACCTCGCATTTCATCCTGTTTTCCAAAGAGTCCTTCCAGGGTGGTCCAGATCTCGTTTGGAGTCTTGCATGAAGCAACATGAAACCATAAATCAGTGGAGATTAACTCAAGAAGTAGTCATGTGGCCTCATCCTTACGTTTCTCCCATCTCATATTCTCAATCGTTGATGTAGGTTTTGTTTCTGTCGACATTGTCAAATTATACAGTTTTTTCCTTCTGAGTTGGAATTCTGCCTTGGGCTTCCAATCAAAATAATTGTATGGTGTGAGGATTACCACCAAGTTTGATTGTATAATAGTTGTCCTATCCATCTCTCCCACTATTTCTAAGAACCCCTAAAAATTTATTTTCAATCTGCAAGTGAAAAATTAAGAAATCACGACAGAAATGGTAGTTTAAGTGAAAATTCGTATCAGTTTCAGGAGATGATCTTGCGACTTAATTTATGAGAAAACGGTGAGGAATCTCACCAAACGGTTGAAAACCCACTTCCAAAATGGGTCGATTTACTTCTTTCGCAGGTCGTTTCCTCAAAACCTTAATATTTTGGGAACAATCACTACTAAAAGGTACGACCATGGATTTGTATCAGTTTTAGGAGGCTATCTTGCGGCTTACTTTCTGAGCAAATGGTGAATAATATTGCCAAACGGTTGAAAACCCACTTCCAAAATGGGTCGATTTACTTTCCACATGGGTTGTTTCCTAAAAAACATAATATTTTGGGATGAATAATTGTTGAAAGGTATGACCACGGATTTAGCTCACTGAAACCTTGATTTTCCTTATTCTTTGGCTTGTCTGGCTTGCTCCAAGCAGTGTAGCTCTATTACCATGTCAGTGTTTCATGGAAACCTGCACAAGAGATATAGCTAAAGCATGCACAAACAAAGCTTATCAAGAAAAGGAAGAGAGATTCAATATGAAAGAATGAGAAAATATATTCACACTACTCCAATGAGCTGATGATTGATACATAGATCATGATCAATATGATACAATGAATGAGTGGAATACACTCATATATAGGGTAAAACATTCCATAATTAAGAAAAGCAATCAAGCAGTTAGGTTTCCTTAGGAATGCATGCATGCATAATAGTGATGGTAAAAATAGAAAGTCTAAAATAGAACTAGTCAGTTAACTCCCACTGAACTAGTGTGTCGAAAATAGAAATTTGTCCAACAATAAGTACCCATCCTTGTGTCTTGAAAAGACACATGTCTCATGTTGTAAGAAGCAGGTACAACCTACTCTCGGTATTTTGGCTCTCTCCTAATGACAGATTCTACACCCTTATGAGGGAAGGTGAAGTGGTTTCCTTCCATGAAGTAACAACCCTGTTTGACCTTGGCAAACCATTCACTACCTAAAATCATACCATATGTTTCAGGTATTTCTGCTACAATGACATCTATGAGCATGCTCACATCAGGAGCTTGGTTGAAAGTAATGGATAAGTCCTTAATGTAACCAATGGTTTCTACATTCTTTGAATCTAAAGCAAGTAGATATTTACAAGGACCTGTGCACTCAAGGCCTAGTCTCCTCATAACTCAAAGGGGCATGACATTATTCCTTGCTCCTTTGTCAAAGACACAGTTATGGAGCACAAAAAATAAAATATTTAGTGAGACATAGAAAGGAGGAACTCCTGGGTCTAAATCAATGGCATCATATGCCTCCTTTGGTTGAGAAAAGGCCTCTTTGGAAAGAAGAACTCTCATCTCTATTGGTGAAGTAGGAGGGGTTTGTAGGACATGTGAAAGGTTTTCAAGCTAAACAGGTGTCCTAAGAGCGTCCAATAATGTAATATGGGTTGGGACTTTCACTAGATCTTCAACTACATTGTAATATGTTGGTGTTGGGAAGCATGGTGCATGATCATTAGGTATAACCTTGTTTGGAGTCCATGGAACTCGGTTCCTTGGCGGAAAAGGTGTTCTATCACTCGTGATAGATTTGTTGTTTCCATTGTCTTTTGGATCAGTTTTGGCCCCTTCCACTCCTTGCAGATTTGGTTTAAAGGCCTGACTCCTATTTTCCACAACAAATCTTCCAAAGGAAGGACAGTTATCATTGTGAGGCACAGAATATTCCATGTTGATGTGATCATTCTATGAAGTGGAAGTAAGATTATTGTTAATTGGAGGTAAAGTTTCCTTTCCAAATTTGGACAATTCCAAGTGGCGTGTATATGAGTAATAATACTTGGGATCATGGAAGTCTTGGAAAAAGTGGCACCAATCCACTTCAGTAGCATTTTGCCTAGGAGAATGAGTAGGAGGGAGAGGAGGTCTTGACCTCAAAGGATTAGTAAACTGCAAGTCATTTACTTTTCGATTAAGGGAAAGGATTTGATTGTTCATGTTCATTAGTAATTTCAGTGTTTTTGAACTTTCCCTTTTCTCCACTATTGAAGCTTAGGCAGCTGGGATTTCATATCTAGGACCCTTGTTTCAAGGTGCCTCATTCCTACGCCTCCCGTTAAAACGAGGTTGCACTACCAATTAGGGAATCATACCTAATTCCTCCATTTTTCTCTCAATTTCAAGGGCACTAGCCTTGGCTGCATCTAAAGTATAAATTGATTTGTCTTTCAATATGTACTTTACGTTTGGATTCATAGTGGTCAAGTATTAGTGGAACAAATTGTTCACTAATGGTTGGGAATTAGTTGGTATTGTGCTCAAGTGGAGGTAAAGCATTGATTGAAGTTTCAAATTTTCTCTCCCTCATGAATGGAGATGGTTGTGAAATCCCTGAGTAGGGAAGCCACATCATCTTACCCTTGGAAATGTTTCTTGAACGCTTGTACCATAGTGTCCCAATATGGGATATTATCATTAGGAAGCAAGCAATACCATCTCATTGCTTCCCCTTCAAAGGTCCTTACAAAGAGTCTAATGATGACATCGGGAATGGTTATGTCCATAAGTGCTAATGCATCATAGAAGGTTTGTATGTGTTCTTAAGCATTCAATGGACCAATGCCATTGAAATTAGGAAGTCGGTTTGGGGCATCCATAGGAATATCATGAAGAGTTCGATTCAACCTCAAAGGAGTCTCGAGTTTCCATGGCATTGCCATCAGAACAGGTGTGGGAGGAATAACAACAGTTGTTGGAATGATTAAGGGGATAACATGAGAGGTGGTAATTTTCGATGGAATGACTAATGCTTGTTTTAGTCTTGGATTTCATGTAGAAGAAGAGGAAAAGGATGACTTAGTTTGTATGATAGATGTAAAAAAATTCTTTGGTTTCCCAAATGTATGTGTCTCGCTACTTGTTTTTTTTTGCAAACTTTGGCTTCTTGTAATCTCGGGGGACATTATTTACCTAGTCTTAGGATATTTCCTCCCTTCCATCTTGCAAGGGGATCAGGTAAGTAATTTTATTACAAGAGAGGTATCACACAAATAATGCTACTATTTCTGACGAGATGTCAAAGTAACCCAACTTAAAAAAAAAAGTTTGTTTTAGTTCTTTTCCAAGTGAAAACTAAGGTATGACAGATGAAAATTGTTCACGTGAGTTTGAACAGGTGGAACTGAATATTGACAAGGTAAGAGGAAAGGAAAAATCGATGGTTTTTATGACTCCCTAATGTATTGAATTTACAAGGGAGATAAACTATGACAATTACCAAGGAAAAGAAATGAATCTCTTAATGATCTTGTCTTGAAAAAATTTCAGAAGTTGGGAAAAAGACACCCAATAATTTGGGTTTGATGCTCAATAAACTTTTAGGATACAAGAAAAACAAAAGATATTTGTGAGGTCCCCAATGGAATTGCTATAAAAGGGACCTGTTATAAGAAAAATCCGTCCATCAGGACAGATCCAACCTATCTGGCTTTGAATCCGATTACAGCCTCTTTGATAGCTCGGCACACGGCTCAGACTACCTGCACCTCAAATGGTCATGTGTCTGAGGCGGTGAAAAGGGAGAAAATGAGAGGTGAAACACTTACGAAAAGTCTCCCTTAGGACCCCCACCTTGGGTATTGTCCTCCCTCAGCTTCCCGAATGGCCAAAACGGACTTGGGGGTGAAAAATATAAACAAGTTGATAAAAACAAACTTGTTGATTTTGAGGACAACAAACTAATAAAAGTGAACAACAAGTTATTTTCTTCCTTAAGGTCTTGGAAAAAGGTACAGAATTGATTCCTAGGGTAAACCACGGTTCCGAACAATGGCTTAGTAGACAACTTATGAAAAATTGTTGAAAAGGGGAGAGTCAAAAATCATTTATAAGCTACAGTCAGGTCCTTTTAGGTGGTTGTAATTAATGAACAACAAGTTTTTTAGGATTTGTAAGGTGTGGGAAGAAGTCTCGAAATGCCCAGAAACTGGTCCTGAGACTTTTCAAAGATTAAAATTGGATCTGATAATTAAACAATATCCCTTTATAAAGTTGCAACAGCTATGAAAAGAGTGATATAATAGTTGCAAACTAAAGTTCACTGAGGTAGGATGTGGACTGAATAAAGGTGAGACTTTAAGCATGTATTTAATTGTAAATTTTAGGTTGTTTTAACACAAGTTATGGAAACCATGAAGTTTTAAAGGTCCTCCTGATCAGGAAAATTCCTATTATCCCACAATTTTTCCTCTTAGTATAAAAGGAGTGAGCTTCGATAAACCAAGTGGCTAGAAGGAAGAGTGCCCCATGCAGTTCATAGAAAGAGGGATTAGCCATTTCTCGTCACTAGTGATTTCAGGCTCTTAAAGCCGCTAAGATGGAAGAAGGATACCTGCGAAAAGGAAGAGGCTCAGGACACCCCCGAGGGATTTTTGGCTGAGCTTACCCAAGAAGAGTAGTGTTCCAACCCAATTCGATCTAATCAACTTATTAATGTGTGGTTTATGAGAGAAATCAAGATCACTCAATCGATACTTAAGAAGACAAATTCTGAGGGGATCCTGATGAAGACTCTCTGGCCTTGAATCTTAGT